>JABANP010000279.1:0-68493 GCA_013115135.1 Perkinsus olseni | reverse complement strand
TCTCAACACTGCTGCTTGGCATTGAGACTTATGACGTTAAGTGCCTAGTAACTTATGAATACATACAGATCATCATAATAGCGTCAGAATACATCGAAGCTAGGGGGACAACTAGTTGTGTCACTAGGGACACGACTACATCCTCCCCCAGTCAAAACTCCTCTAAATCTAAGTAAAACAGTACTCACTCATTCATCTCATCATCATCAGCAACCGCTGGTAGTTCCGTAAGCACCTTTAGGTTCTTGCTGTGGACAACACTACCATTTGATAACCGAACCATATTAGAGCCCAACACTTCCACAATAGTGTCTTGCACGAAACGGGGATCCAGTTTTGACGCACTTTTATCCGCCACATAGACCGTTTTACCCACCTCGAGCTTCTGCTGCGAAACACGTAGTGAATCCCGTGACGTCTTCAGGCTTGCAAGCCTGTACCGTTTCCAAACTTCTCGTTTATCATCCGGTAAGTTCTTCTTTGTTCCCAGCAAAATATCATCGCTTGCATAGGAGACAACCATATCCAAGGCAGAGATACCATGGGCCTTCACCACTGCCGCGTTGTTGATCTCACCGCATACGCGATCGAGCACATCTTGCCACTCTCTAGTATCCTCGAAAATAACGCCTTCGAGTACGATCCGTCGTAACTTCTGGTTAACCACTCTATGTCGCCGTTCAACATGACCATTAGACCAACTGCTATGAATAGCTGTGAATAGCCACTCATTGGGGAAGTTTGCTGATGCGGCTTTAAAACACTGTCCATTATCAGTCATAACTTCCTTAGGAAATATAGCGTACTGCCGGTAGACTGTATTAATCAACGCTCGCACATCGTCCGCATTGGGAGCATGAGTTGTACCCCTCAACAGCAGCATACCAGTATAGAAGCAGCAGAGGCTGACCGCATAAAACCTGCCCTCGTATGGACCAACTACGTCCATGTTAACCCGATAAAAGGTCTCATCGACCAACTTGGGGATCTCTGCCTCTTGCTTAAACATACGATCACCAGCTTTGACGGACGTAGCAGCGCACACCTGACAACTGGCGATAACTTGCTTTACCATATCCTTCATGTTGTCCCATTCAAAATGTCGACGGAGTTGTAGAAGAGCAGATTCCACGCTATCGTGCGCTAGACCATGAGCTGCTTGTGCCAGTATGAGCTTACACTCGTCGTCAATAACTTTTAACTTCTCAACGTCAGCCCTACCGCTTTCAAGCAGTTTTACCACATAATGTCGCACGAGTGGAGGGTAATCATCGAGTCCATGATAATCATAGCTATATATATTGCGTATCTGCGCGTTGCCATCTACTTCTTGAGCCTCTTCTTGACCATTGGCCTTATCGGCATCGTCATCATCACCAAAGTCGTCCTCATCACGTTCACGATAATCCACCCGCTTCTTCTTTCTCGTAGATCTTCTCAGGGGTTGTTCATCGTGAGAACCGTCGGACCTCTTGCGGACGGCAAGTATCCCATGTGCAGCTTCACCATCTACCACCTTATCATCGGCGGCCGTTGTTGTAGCACTAGTGAGGTTGCCAGCATCCAACTCTTCTCGCAGTGACAATATGCGCTGAAGGAGGGGATGACGAGTACCCTCGTCTGCTAAATTCTCGGCTGAGCATACATAATGATAAGAAATCCTTAGCCCAGCTGCAACATCATAGACGAGGTTCAGAAATTTCTCGTTGATAGCTTGGTATATACCTCGAGGGGTACGACCACTGCAAAGAATACTCAACGCGGTCTGCGAATCGATGTAGACCTCAATTGACCCACTAAAATGCAAACCAGTATCTTCTTGTAGTAGCCGTAACCTTGATAAAGCCTTCCATACTCCGCTTAGCTCTAAGCAATTAATATGGTACTGCGTTGTACCATATTATTGATTCAAATGGACTTACATTTGAGCATTGCTCGCAAAGTAGAGGTACCTTTGACGACCCTTGGAACACCATGTAGCATTGCATAACAGTAGATGCATCGCTGTATACCCTCATGTCGGCGGTAACGTCGATAAACCTTGGCACCTGGGGTAAGGTTGAAGTTCGCACCAACTCCATCCATATGGATAGACATTCTTGCAGTTCATCAACCATAGGTGTATCCCATGACGCCTTCAGCAAAAACCTCCAGACGGATAGCAGACCTACCAGCTGGTGTTTGATGGGTAAGATATGAAGAGGAAGAAGGTCGGGGTCATTAACTATGGCTCCTAGAATTTCGAGTGCTCGTCTATATGAAACATCTCTATTAACCGATAATTGTTGCACAGTGGCAAACTTATCAATACGATACGTAATAACACGATCCGCAACATTCATACCCAAAGCTACAGTACAATGGTCGTCAATCAAATGCTCGATCTTTAGCGGAAAACTATGCTGTGCGTACAAAGCTACAGTACCATCACAAGCTTCTGATTCTCCGGCTCGGCCCGGTTTGTGGGGCCTGACCAGATCGTCCATAAAGCTCGCAGGGTGAGGCAATCCGGCACTAGGTGCCGGGAGCTTCTTTCTAGAAACTGTACACAGTACTCTAATATAAAAGCTGCTATTGATGATCCGTAAATAAGGTTATAAAAAGGCATACACAAAAACCGTCCCACCATATTTCTATCTTACGACGAAGGCATGGACCAATGACAATATTCATATAAGCATCGCTTATATCTAATAAGGAAACTGCCACAGCGGTGCGTAGCCTATGAACAACTGTACTCATGCGATGTTGGGGATTATGAACCGGATAAAACCTTAAAATAAACCTCATCACTGTATTAAACTGTATAAGTGGAGTGACGACTCTATATCGCTTTCTCCCTTTAACCGCATAAAAATTTGACCGAAATGCATTAAAACTAGGATGGTCAACTTTTACAAGCTTCCCATCGTTGACAAAGGCAGCCAATTGTTTACAACAGTCTCGTTTAGCTTCTTCTGAGGCTTTCAACCACTTCCAATGTACTTTAGCTGCAGGCTTCGTTTTCACCTGAGACATCCAATCCGCCAACTCGCAAGAAATATCAGCACAAAAATACTTCTGCTTGTCAGCCTTCTCGTTAACCGTTATTTGCAACCAGTCGCCTCGGTAGACTACAGCAACAGTTGGGTCAGGCGGTGGCAGGAATGTCGCTCCTTCCAGCTTTGGCGGCGTTAGTGTTTCTTCAATCTTGCGCCCCTCCTCCTTCTCATCCTCTGACAAGTCATTATGAGGTGGAGAGCTGAAATCGTGCTGAACGGAATCGTCATTACCATTCTTCAATTCGTCAACCGAACACCAGAAACGAGAGAGGTTCATCGGACCTTCGATCAAGCTTATATCTAGACCGGAGTCCGAGAAGGAAAGACACTCTCGTCCCAAAAGTCCATCACAGTCATCCGTCAATTCTTTGATGACACAAGGTTGCCAAAAGAAACCATAAACAGCACCATCACGATCATGCAAATTCAGCAGTACGCTTATCTCTTGATAAGCGTGAATGATAGCATCACCAGCAGCTAAAGTAAAAGATTTACTGCTTGGTTTAGTACCCAGTGCAAGCCCGGCTGATCGAAAGACATTAGCGGCCTTCTCCGAAATGATAGAGTTACTACACCCAGTATCGATTTCTATGCATAGACCATGAAGTTGAAATGAGGGGCAACGTACGGTCATTCTTTGTGACCGGTCTACCATCTCATTCGCTGCAGCGCAGGCTTTTGCTACGCTTCCACTAGGTGCTGCTCCACCTGAGAAACCCGTAGTTGTTGCTGTAGGTAACTTTCCCGCCGAGGTAGAGCCTCCCGCCTTGTTCTTGATGTCTTCCAGCTTGACATGACCAAACCTACATTGTTCACGGTTACAGACCCCCCATAGCATACTTGAAGCATAAGTTATTTTGCCTAACGTATGCGGCTTCTTCTGCACTCAGTCTTTGTGGATTTACGGGCATCGAAGATGAAGTTCCTGACCGGTTACCATTGCCATTACCAAAATATCGCCAATTTAACTCTCTGTAATTCTCCAATTTATAGGCCAAGTTATCTGCTGATGTCGTCGCGCTAAAATTGCTGTTGGCAATTTTCGCATAGTCGCGGCGCAATCCCCGTCTAAAAATACGGCCAATTTGGCTCACTGACAGAGATACTCCACATGCTTGAGCTTGCTCACACACATTATTCACTTTATCGAGGTACGCATATATACCCTCTTGTTCGCCTTGACGTAGTCGAGATAGCTTTACTTCATGATGAGCTGGTTCATCACTCTTGTTGTAAGTGTTCTTCAAAAACTCAAGACCATATTGCAGCATTACCCTATAGTCGGTCATCCACACCTTGGTGCCACAACGTTGTTGGGTAGCTTTTGTAACGGCTGCCCTTACCGTAGAGCTGCACCCCTGTAGTAGATATAGCCAGCAGCCTTTAGGTTGTAACTCGAACATCTTCGCTTCATCAGCCAACCTCTCTAGATACCAGCTTATAGAGCGACCATCTTGGTGTCCTTCAAAGCACTTCTTACCAGGCAGAGGGATTTCACTTATAAGCTCTACCATATCACTTGTTGATATCACTTCTTCCGAAGACATATCCGACATAAACTTATAAGCCAGAGGGAGTTCCGTTGGTACCGTAGACACTGTCGACCCATTATGCGACAACTTCGAACTTATCGTGGAGCTTTCCGAAGTAACCCTTGCAGTTTTCTGCGAACTCTTCGTCGCCAGTAGCTTCTCATATGCTTCCCTCCAGCCCAGTACTTCAGCCAGAGATACCTTCTTATCAGTAATGGCTTTTTGGATAATAACATCAAATTCTTCTTGCTTGAGATATACCAGAAGTTGAGGGTTGATCGAGGTCCAAATGCTTGCACAAGGACTGAAGACACGGGTTCTCCACCATGTTAGCCTTTAACTCACTCTCAACACTGCTGCTTGGCATTGAGACTTATGACGTTAAGTGCCTAGTAACTTATGAATACATACAGATCATCATAATAGCGTCAGAATACATCGAAGCTAGGGGGACAACTAGTTGTGTCACTAGGGACACGACTACAGGACGTCTGGTGGAATATTGGCGACGGCGGCTGGGGTATCATGCTCGCCTACCTCTTTCGGAAACATCCGGTATGGCGCGACTGCAGAATACGGTGAGGGGAGGCTAAATGACAGCCCATCACTGCCCTTGTGTAGGGTCTTCCACATAGTCGATAGCCTCACCAAGCAGGAGGCCGAGGCAGACCTGGGTGCAGTGAGCTTGACGATTCAGGAATGGCTCAAACACCACAGGCTCGATGATTTCATATCCGAGGTTCAAGTCATCAACGTATGCCAGTGCCACATTGAGTTGGCTAATGATGCCGGCGGTCAGGTTGAATTCGAAGGTGTCGAGTGGGCGAATCAGGCCAGCGTTAAAGTATCGCACGCGGTGAGCTCCTAGCCGCTGTTAGAGAGGCCACAGAAACGGTTCCTCTCAGGGAGAGACATTGAGGCGCACTTTGGCCCTGAGCGACTTCACCAACAAATCTTCGATGTCACTCGGGGTGGGTGACGTAGGATCCCTCTGTAAATAACTATGCTAGGGGCCACCCATCTCAGAGATAGATTATAGAAAGCTGATAGTAAAGTTACGAGCTCTGCGGAATTTATGCACTTTATGCCCTGCTGGAGTGCTTAAGTCGTTCTGAATCAGAACTTCTGATCAGTTCACAAAATTCTCTCAACGGCGTCCCAGAGGTCGCTTAGTGATGGAGGACATCGAGTTCGATGATATTTCGAGTGAGCCGCCAAGGCTGGGGAGCGTAAGATGCAGGCAGCTGCTCCGGCGAGGTTCCCTCTCCAGAAACTAACACCAAATATAAGTCCCCAGAGGGGAGCTTCTGGCCCGTCTGCCGAAAACAACAGTGAACTCTTTCCCGCATCCCAGCACGCGGTGGACATCGTAGGCTAACTCGGCTCACGTTTCGCTCATGTTGCTTGTCGCATCAGATAATCGATGGTGTTGATGACCAACTCTCCCCTAAGTCTGGAAGGACTCGTAGTTTCTAGACCGTCACTTGCACATCGCCCTTTCTTATATTCAGGGTTCGGAGCTTCGCCCAGTGTTTTGCGAAGGTCTACTGAGGTAATCGTTCAGATCTACCCTTCAGCCCATTGCGGTCGTTGTCACTCCCTCAGAGGACCACACCGACTGCTCAACCCAATCTTCAGTGTTTTATGACTGTTCACTTTCCTATCGTGATCAGCCTTCGCTTTCTCAGGCTATCGGGTCACCAGGGGCAGTAGCGAACATGCACCGTGAGTCGGGTTTCACCATTTGGTCTACCAAGCATTGCTGATCACCTGCCTCTTGAATGGAGCTGAAAGCCGATGCAACGGCGACATTCCCTCATTTCTCAGGTTCCCTCACTCGGGGATCAGCTGGAAAAGTGGTATCCTCCTACATCCGCGTAGTTGGAAGCAATCTTCACAGGATCCGAAGTCACACTCTGCAAAACTACGTGGGGGGAGTGTGTACGCATTAGGTGTCGAAAGGCTTAGAGAGTACGAAGGTGAATCTTCACCGGCGTAGTTGCTCCAGTATCGACTCAGGCAAATCACCAGCTTGTTCGGAGAACATCTCTCGGATCAGAGTTGTGAACGAGCAGATGGTCCTCCATAGCTCAGATGCTGGTGTCGTCATTACCAACCTTTTCGATGTTCCTGAAGGTGTGTCCTCCGGCACCGGCCATCATAACGGAGCCTGGACCCAGGTGAAGGCTCTCTAGCCTACATGCAGCTCGTGGAGCTTTTCTGTGCTGATCTAAAGCGAGTGCTGCTCATCCGAGGTAACGTCGTGGATGAGGTCATCCCGACCTCTTGAGCGTTGTGCATGATCTGCATGAGTATTGCCATTTCCGGAAGACACCCGTTGTTGAGTTGAGCATTGCGCTCGGTGATGTCAATGGTGAGGCGAGACCACGGTCCAGCCTCTGTGACAGTAAATGGGTGCTCATGCCAGTGTAGCTGATTCGCCCATCGGTCAGTAAGACTCGAAGAACGCAATGGTACATGAGAGAGCCTTGCCCACTAGATACATACTGGAGGAGTTCCAGCGGGTGAAAGCGGACTCGAATACCCTGACGACCGCTAAAACCCCCGACCTGGATGAGGTATACCGACTTGCTCACGTTCGATGATACCGTGCGTTCAGGACGCCGATGCGAGAAGCGCAAGTAAAAACAACCTGGCGGAAAGGCAATTCCTCTATCTTGATGAGATACGGAATCTCCGAACTCCTCAGGATGTGTCGATTGACCTCAACCACATGGCTGTGGGGCCGGAACGCGTCGGGGGAGGCACCATTATTAGTCACCGGCAGATACTGTGGAAGATGGATGCCGCACGAGATGGGGTCGTTGACTCCACAGAGCTGATGGGATTCGCAGAGTAAGAAGATAAGTACCGTGGTCTGTGTGGGGGGAATGATGCTCATTCAGCACAGCTCATACAGTCCGGTCCGTCTCTCAACGAGCCCGAAGGACCCAGGCTGAGATGGGTTGTCTCAGGTACTGCAACGGCCTCTTCAAAGACTTATGGCAGCTACGACTTCAAAGAGTATCTTCAAGCCCATTGCGTCGTGGATATGTACAATGATGTACCGCTGTGTCACCATCTCGTACCCCTCTTCAATTTCACCTGTACCGCAGGTCTTTGTGTCTTCCAACTATAGCCTGTTCTCGGATTGGATATGTCGCTTGGTTGCACAAGGCGAACGGACGACAACCTTCCCATCCTATCCCGGAGTGAAGTAGGCGTTCTGTTTGTACTGGTTACCAATTCCACAAGCGTACTCGCATTCCAGATTCATGACCCGAGACGCCGTGTACCATCTACATACGTTTCTGCAACAATACCATATAGCGGACTTCCGCGATCAACAAGGTGTGATAATTCGAAGGCGTTAGCGACGAGCGAGAGTGAGCTTCTCAGGCTTCCTGGATTTACTGCAGGAGGTGTCCGAGGGCATGGAGCTCATGACACTCGACGATGAGCACTTGGACGATTATGTTCCTGTCGCGACTGTTCAATCGTTCCTGGTGAACTTCGCAAGAAGTTATGTATCATTGTTAAAGGAGCAAATGGTCTCATAAAGCGATCCGCTTCAAGCATACAGGCCTCCTGTGTTCGCAGTGCTTCGTGAGCTTCAGAGATCAAACGACTTGACTTTCCGCCCTATGTGTTCTGTCCCAAGGAGCTCACTGGACGGATTCTGTCTTTCCATTGGTAATCGAGGATACACAGCTATCCGTATTTCGAGTAGGTCGTGGTCTCGGGTCTTTCGCAACACGGGGGTTTTTCCTAACATGTTCGCTTCAACACGGGGTTCTCAACCGCGTTCCATGCTCTCTTGGTCTCTAGTTTCGATTGTTCCATGCTTCTCCTCCGCCTTGCTTCACTATGAACTCAAAACTTCGCGTATTGAATTCTAATCCATCCATTGCTGCATTTCATGCTACTTCTCTCACGCAAAAGTGTAAGCTTAATTTTTCGCTCCTCACCTCCGTCTCTGTCAGATACTCTCCGTCACATCTTGCCTGGAGGAAGTTCGATTTTAACATGACGATCTTATATGGTAGAAAGTGCTTCCGAAACCCACTGCAGGCGGACTAACACGGTCCTGCGATTTTAGTTTCAGTGAACGGTTATAGCAAAACCGTTTTAGCAAAACCGGGTAATGGGTTTGGGCCCAGATTTTGTGAGTCTGGAGGGACGAGTGACTCGTCACGAGTCCTATGGGGGCGGCCCGTCGACCCATGGATCTCCTTCATAATGCAACCTTCGCCCTACCCTATATCCTATTGCACCACTGTTGAAAGCCGACTAGTTCAAAATCACCCAACAATGTTTACCGGCGCGACTGACGGGAGAACGCTGGGTCCTACAGTAGACGTGACAGCAGCGATATCAATCTGGATGGCTAGCACGCATGAATGAAAATCCAGCGGAATCTGACTTCCCGTTGTAGGCTACAACTTGTAGCAGTTTTCCCACACCTTGGGGAAAACTTTTCCGCGATCGGAAATTCGTCTCGAGCCCTTCGGGGCAGCACCTGTAAATCTGTGAGGAGATCATTCAAAGATCTGTCGTCTATGAATCTGCTGATTCAATCTACCCCGCGAGAATGCACGAACATACGGGCATCAGCAAGTGACTTCTGCGATCCTTAGCGCTCGAACATATTTTCCAACGCCGCTCAAATGATGTTTTCCAACCGCTCGCCAGCTTCGGCACGACAAAACTGCAAGACGGCGGCGACAGGTGCCATAAAGTACGCTAGGCTAAGCCTCCACGTTTAGTGGATGACGACCCCGCTCTGTGTCATTGACAGTGGGGAGATTCGGAGTCACTGCTTGCGTAGATGTGACGTCGAATACGTACAATTAGTAATACGTACAGTGTATTACTCTCACAGTAATACAATGTACGTATTACTACAGTATTACTGTTAGACTACCACGTCGATGAAATACAACTCACGAGAGATTAGCACCGTTGTGCATCAGTTGCACTCGTTTTCTCTATGATGGTCACTCACTCGACTCACTCCGTTCTATCACTCATGTCAGTTGTGACCTCGGTGATGGCCCTGAAGGCTCACCCCTCGCAGGTAAAAGTAAGCTTGAGGGTGACACTCACGTGCCATCACGTCCTTCCAGATCCTCTCGTTGAAGCCAAGAATTTCTGTTGAGGTCTATGACCAATCCTTCGGCCCAGATTATCGTTACGACCGAAGCGAAACTTGTGTTATTCGCTATGAATCCCTCGAGGTGCGTGTTGAAAGATCGGGTCATCAAGAAAAATGTCATATCGAGATTAAAAGGGAAACCGAGGACGAAATTAAGATAATCGCATACAAGTAAGGCCTTCCACGTGGTCTGTTGTTCTCAATTGAGGCTCGCTTGATCAACCGATCACTGTTCTCAGCCATTATGGTGAACTTGTTTTTCGAACCATTCACAAGGAGCCTTCCAATAGAGGAGCGTATCCTCTTAAAGAAAAAGAGACTTTCGGTCTGACCTACGAGTTCCGTGCCCATTATCCACTAGCTGTGCTGTACGACCAGGCGATGGCGATATTCGAAGCTAGGGGTGTAACGAAGAGTACTTGTACGGAGGTGGCTGCTTACATCGAGAATAACCCTCGTGGTCCCTTCAAGAATGAAGGGGCCAGGCCGTGGCTCTATCAATTCTTACTCGACCCGGGGTTCGACAAATATTATGGATATTAAAAGACGCAGTTGGTGTAGCCGCACGGTTCGTGATTTCGCATCTGTCGTAATGTTCATGTTTATCTACGGGAAGTATTGTGCCGCAGGATGTTCTCAGTGAGACCTGTGCTATCCGGTGGCGAGATGAAAAATATGCGTGAATCCCTCATATACATAGTACTGTTAGTGACACCATCAATCGCTGGGCTCATAGAAGTACTACAGGCGACAGCCGAATTCGTGCGTGCTGTGAAACCGAAAATTCGGGAGCTCGAGTTTCGATTGAGGTGGCTCCCGAGTCGGGAGCCTCTGCGTATGATCATACATCCTCCGTTATCATCCCCTAACCACTTGAGCTGAAACTGATAGCGCAACCCGTTACCCATTCCCCAGCAAGGAAACCAATACGACAAAATGTTGTAGCCGCGGTGAGGTTGATAACACATAATGCCGCATCTACGACTGTACAGCGAGCTTGATCAAACACTCGATGAACTTCTGCAAACTCACATCATCGGTGAGAACCTGAACGACAGAGATCAGCTCGGCGTTGATCTCAACATACTAGCAACCTACCACAGACCCATCGTAGTTTCCGTCTCCAAAAGCCTCCTGATGTCGAGTTCTGAGTGACCGAAGGGTTCACCTTTGATGTGAGGAAACGCGCCTGGGAACCTCCTTGGCTCGTCTGAACAAATTTGGGCACCTGAAGAACATAGGAATGAGCAATCACTGATTCCGCGTACCAGGGCATCGACACTCACCGGGAACCTGTCATTGAGAATCGCCTTAGCATCCTGTTCGGGAGCGGCCAGAAGCTGGCGGAAGTTGGCATATTCCTCCTTGTCCTGGTAGCCTGCCTCGAACCAAGCCTGGATGGTCTCTCCTCGCCAAATCACAACATGGAAGTAACTGCGGAGAAGATAGCGGAAAAACGAAAAGACCAAGCACGACTTACGAATCCAAAAGTAATATGACATTGGGCTTCAACGAGCTAGCATCAAGCAGCACTGGCTGTGGCGGGCCTTCCTCGAACGAGTACCTAGGAGGGGCTATATTATTACGACACTAATTGATACATGTATTACTGTAATAGTGCTGGCTGGATCATCACAAGAGAGTTATTGGTATTTTCACGCATGAGGATGGTGCGGTAGTACCTAGCGGAAGCAGAAGAATCCTCAAGCCGAGCACAGCACCACGCAAAGAGGGAACGGCCGTGAGGAGTAGCGCGTCACGTACGCAGTCTCATCAGGTGATGCATTGAACGTTTGTAGGAATGAAGAACGCCTGAGGTGGTAGATCAGCTGGGGGTAGATAGTGAACTCCTTCGCCAATCGGAAGGAATTGGGCTCGTCCTGAACGGAGGAGCGGGTGATGGCGGATTGGCTTCAGAGACCCTATCCGAAAGAGAGCGATAGACGAAGCGTAGCTTTACCTTCCTATAATCCGCAAACCGAGCGATGAGCCTAATGAGCATACGATCAACCCATCGCATAACATCCAATGGATCTTCGGTCTCGCACTTCGTCACCGCGAACCTGTCGGAAAATAATCTACGCGAAAGACTGTGAGTGAAGGGAAATACCTTGTCATGAGTACTGCCGCTGCTTCCTGGTCGAATCCGGTGGCGATGTCGGAGATTTGATCAGCGTAGCGCGTGGAGACCGTAGTGACTCTGAAAAGATGCGGGGAGGCTGCCTACTCAATACCGGATTCCCTTCGAGCGTTCATCGTTCTTTGATCCGTTATTACCGCAGACGCTTCCTGCCACTGGGATGGTTGTACAGCGTCTGGAACTGCAAGTAGCTCTGGCGTGGTCCACCACCCGACGCCGCTTGGGTCGCTGTGGGCTCGAAGTAGAATGCGTAGGTAGTGTCCCTATCCAGTCCACCCATAGTCCACTCAGTAGTGCCTGACAGGGGACGCAGTGTTCGTTCTGGCGCTTCAGCAGAAGTAGGAGGGCAAAGCAGCTACTTACCTGATTCGCCAATTTCAGTTTCCGCCACAGATGACGTCTTCTTGGCTGCACTCGTGCACGCTCCTATGCATCCACAACACTTGAATTCTCTTGATGTAAGAACCTACCCCAAGAAGAACCCTTGACCGGCTCACACGAGCATATATGGAAGCAAGGAAGCTCTTGCCATCCCCATGACGAGTACGACTGGTTCGCGAAAAACCAGGGACGAGCGGCGAGGGAGTATTACATCCATCTTGGAATTGAAGCCCATCTGAAGGTACCCGTCCTGATCGAGCTCGAACATCTTCTGGAAAGAAGCCTTGAAAACCTGACCAAGAAGAAAGTCATACTCCGGTCAACGACCCCCGAGCGTGAGTCATTACGTGCATCGAGAAACTATCACTGAGGACCACTGCACCACCAGTTTTCTCACTGACGACCTTCATCTCGTAGAGGCCAACTTGATCCAGGTTACAAGCCAGGATATCGACCGCCATTCCCGCATGGACAGCCCGATTGGCGATGGCGTTGTAGTACTTCATGGCCGGTTTAGTGTACCTGCCCGGACTCCTAGTGTGACGAATGCCTCTCCTAGTCCGCGCTACCTCGCATTCTTCTCCTCCCGCTGAAGATCGACATGCGATCGGATCGGCTCCGACATATCGGTTCCAACAACCATGCCGGGTCCGATGGTGCTGACAGGAAACGGCCGATGGAAAACCGAGCCTCAGAGGGTGATAGCGTTACCAAGGACCTCCAGTGAAGAGCATCACTCGAGCTGACTGCTGCATATGGGTGGTCTCCATCAGACCAACAGCGACCGACATCGCCACCCCTGTGCACTTCTGCGGTCGCTTTCCCGATGCCACCGGCCACGGGTCCTTCTGTAGGTCATCAAGTACGCTGTTAATAGCGTACTCGCATTCCTCGATCGGCAAGAGGAACCTTACCACAACGGCTCCACAGCGAAGTTGAGCAGCGCTTCAACTTACCGTCTTGAGCCCTGGCCTCCAGTACTCCCACGAGGATCGTTCCGGACGGCAAAGCCCAGCTGTTGGGCCACCTGCTGTGACGAGATCTCCTTGGTGCCACGGAAGGCATATGCCTTGGGCATATCCTGGTTACCTGGCCACGCGGCTTTTACCCTCCTCAAGTTGAACCGCCCTTACCGAGCTCATGGACATAGCACATCGTGCCGTAAGTGATGAGGCCAACGAGGGCGTCCGGAGGCATCATAGAGAGGCATTGCTGCAGAGAGTCCTTCAACTGCTCCAACTCTTCCTCGTAGATCGACGTATCCACGACGAAGAGGAACACCTGCAGACATTCTCAGTCACTGACTAACCCACCCAATACCCGAACTACCGGCGGCTGGACAGCTTGGTTGGGGAGGATGTACTCGATCGTAGTGTACTGAGGCTGTAGCTCCGCAGGCAGCATCTGAAAGAGGCGAGGGTAAAAATACGGGCGACTAGTGGATCCGTTATTACAGTCTCAGAGATAACCTGAGCGTACATCTGCGGGAAGGAGTTGCGCTGGAGACAGAAGGGACATGCCCAAGTCTTAGACCTCAGATCAACCACACTGAAAGACAACCGGTGAGCGAGGAAGGCAGAAGAGACCGTGGGCTATTACCAGTAGGGGTTCAAGATGGCGTTGCAGTCCCGGGTTCGGCACTGGACAGGCTCATATTCGAAAAAGTTGAGGTTAGTGGTCTGCTTCAGCGGGGTGTATCTAGGAGTACCATAAATCAGCAGACACACGCGTAGACCCTCCCCTTCCAGTACAGTGCTCCCATGGGCACGACGATCCTGGTATGGTCGAGCTTATTGGTCGGCCAAACGTTCCAGCTGAAACGAATGCCGTTGAGATTGTCCTGCTCTGAGTAGTCCATAATAAAATGACTCAAACTGTGAACAGAGCTCGTACGGCCTAGAATGATGACGCTGCACAAGTCCGGAGCTAGAGGGCGGACACCGCGCCGATGCCGCCTTCTCTGGTCGCGACCAGTAGCACTCATTCCTACTTACGGTTAGCCATAGAGGATTTGCCGAGGCACTCGCTCCGCTATCCAGTTTCACTCGTCCACACAGCGTCGCAATAACAGAGCTCCATATCTTACGCAAAGCAGAGCAGAGTCGGCCCGAGTGATTTGCGGATCGCGCACGCCCAGATGATCGATATTCAGCGCAACATTACAACCTTGGTTTTACACAACATCTTACATGTGCGTCACGTACGAGCACCTCAACCAGACTGATTCCACTCACGCTCCCTCCCTCCGGCTGCAGCAGCGCTCCGCTCCGCCGCTTTGCACATTCTTGTGTAGTCGATCCAGCCATCGCCTCTACCAAAGGCCTGGGCTAAGGCCTGCACGTCGGTCTGGCTGGCGTGGATATTGGCGCGTGCCAGAATTTGCGAGAGATCCCAAACTCGTACGCAGCCGGAGCGATTGTTGTCGAACGCCTTGCAGTGTGGCATGAGGTGAACGTCGGAGGCCTTCATCAGAATTGAACCCGGGTCTAGAGCATCCAACTCGACCTGCGGCACCGGAATCGGGACGCCTGCCGCTGCCGTGCACAGGCGTCTGTAAGATGGCGCGAAGTGAGCGGTGAGGCAATTGACATCAGCCTGTGTCAGCGGCGTATCCTGCGTGAGCGCACAGAGCAGATTCGAGAGGCCTCGGCGGAACAGGTCGATCGTAGCGGTCTCGCCACGCATGCGGTCAACGGGAGACGGGACATTGAACTCGAAGTAGTCGGCCAGAGCCGCAGGAGATATCATGTACGCAGCCATATGATGCTTGAGCCTGGCTAGAGCCTCCTCAACCCCCTCAGTGCTCTTAGCCTGTACATTCAACGGTTGAGGTGCCCAGTCCTGTGCCGTGGACTCGGTGGCCGGCTTGGTAATTCTGAAGTCATTGTGGGAGAAGTTCCAGACAAACCTCTTGTAGGCCTCGTGAAGACGGTAAGGGGTCCATGGTGAAGCCCTGACCGGCGGTAGGAAGCCCGAAGGTGTCCATCATCGTCTGAGCGTCTTCTCCTGATAAGTGAACATTCAACCGTTGAGCGATTCTCCACGGGCTCCCATCAGCCTCTGCACAAAGCTCGCGTAAGTCGACACGCTGGTCGAAGGCCGCACGAAAGAGGATACGGACTGCCTCTGGAATATCAGACGACCTGCACGCCCAAACCTGCTTGGGCCTCTCTCCCTTCAGCGCATCCACGTCGCGTTGAAAGTCCCAGTAGTTCGACCTTCTCGGGGTGCGACAGCGACTTGTATCGCTCCGCCAAGGCCTCAATCTGGCCCGGGCTCAAGACGGGAAACTCGTCCGTGAGTTTGCGGACGAAGACTTCCCTGAAGCATTTGGTCCTCTGTTTACACGACTTCAACGTGTGCTGGAAGATGTCACGCAGGTCCTTGGCACCGGTACCGTGACACTTGCTGGCGATAAGCTGGAGAGCACTCTCAGACTCGTCCGTGGTGCCAGGGCTTGACTGGCATTTGTTGACCATTGAAAGAGAGGACTGAGAGGAAATCGACTCCTGCAGATATACACAAGAACGCAACGCGGGACGGCTCACACGCCGATGGAAACACAACGTCCGGTCCCGAGTGCTAGCTCGGAGGTATCTCAGTATGGCAGACAGGAGCCCATCCTGGGCATGCCAGCGGGGATATATCGCTCGGGCTAACTTCAGTTGTATGACATGAGCTATTGCTGAAACAGATAATCAACTCGGTCGTAGTCGACAACCTCCGCGTTAGGTACGAGACACTGAGAAGGAAACCAGCAGTAGAGGCCCCGAGGCCAGCGTCGGAGGCTAGTGACTCTATCGCCGTTCGATCAGTCAAACACGTCTCCACCGACCAATAGCGCATTTGTGTGAATCCAACGCTCTCGTGGTGCGCGTGACCCGAGCAACGCGGTCGTATAATGACATGGGGGAAGCAGCCACTGGCTCAGGCGTCGGAAATCCTTGAGGTAACTTAGCAAGATCGATCAGGCCCGCTCGTCACACAAGTACTCCAGATATTCGAAACCACTCTGTTAGATCAAATCACGCATTAAAATAGACACTAGTGAACGACCAAAGCAGCCAGTATCAGTCACTCTTCTTTTGTCTTCCCGGCTCCCGCGTACTGTGGAGCCCACACGTATCCCAGAGAGCCCATCAGCAGCGCTGCTGCTCCCAGCGCCATCGTCCTGGGTGGGTAAGGCGGGGCATGGAAGACGTAGGCCGACAGGAGCAGGCAGGCGAATCGCTGGATGGTGGCCATGAGCTCGCAAGTCACGTGTTGCGTAGTACTCGACAGTCTCAGCATGTACCGCCGGCAGAGCTGGGCAAGCACCATGTTACCTGAATGAGGCGTGACGTGAGTACAAAAATCAAGCGAGCCAGCTTACCAGACAGGTAGGCTATGGTCACTAGAGCTGCGCGACCGGAACTTTGGGACAGCAATACTCTTCGAATGGATTCGGCTCCCCGGGGTGATGCCAGCAGTAGCGGTAGGCCGATGAGGTGCTGCATGAGCAACTGCTCGTCGACGTGGGGGCCGTAGATAGAGAAGCAACGGTTCACTAAGAAGGTCTGTAGAGTCCCACAGAGGACGGCAGTGAACATCAGGGCCAAACCAAGCGCCATGTCGCTGCTCTCAATTGCCTGGGAAGAGCCGTGCGATGACAGAAGGGCGCATGCGATGATGCCGGAGGTTGTGAGGAGGACTGATCCGATCTGGACCGAGGTGTATCTAGCATGCTTGGACTGATCGGCTAGGGAGGCGGAGTCCCTCCCGAGCAAGACAGCTTTGGAAGCTGCGTACCTCTTATCCAGCCACAACGCCCCTACGATCATTCCAGTCGCCAGCTGAAGATTCGACACCACGACCTGAGCCAGGCATTAGGACCCGTAGCGTGGCATCTCTCTGAGGCAGGTCAGAGGCCGGAACGTCGGTCTATCGCTATCCGATCAAGCAAACACATTCAGGAGGCGAGGCCGAGGAGCAAGATACTCACCACAGCTGTCATTGGGAGCATAGTGATTCCGAGGGCTTTGAGGTAAGCATATCCGAAAGCGCATGCGCTGAACATAAAGTGCCACTTCATCGGTATTCTATGATCGCCAATCATCGCTGGTATGCTGGGGAGCCGCCTCACAACGATGAAGAGATGAATCTAAACACCATGGGGCAGCAGTGAGGACGGGGCCATTGGTGAGCCGACGAGACGTACCAAGATGGCACACAGGAAAGCTGCAGACTTGTCCTCGGTGACCAGCAGCTCCATGGGTATATGAGACCCTACCCCACACAGGAAGTAGAGAAGGGCGAAGGATGTGGCCTACGAACCGGGAACGAGATCATCGCTTCAAGAGACGACTTGATCTCACCATCTTCGCTCTGCGTTTTCTGGTGGCTGATAGCTGTCGCTGCCATCTTGTAATGGCCTTCACCTTCGCCCAGTTCTCTGATGATCTAGCAGCGGCCTCTGCCGGTGACGTCCCGTCGGAATCTAAACCGAACAAATAAATCGGTCGCAGCTGACCCTAGTCGTCGCAGCACTATCAGTATCCTTGACCCATTACGCCTCAGTTTTCACTTCTACATGGGAGCTCGACACAGATACGGGCATTCGCCTGGCGATGCCGCTGTGGGAGTACACGACGATGAAGGTCTCCGAGCACACTTCCACGAATAGAAGGCGAGGTAACAGTGTTCACCTCGTGAAGATGGTTCTTCCTCTCCCTTCGGAGGCAGTCGGAGTTTCCCCAATCAGGTCAGCTTCGACATCCTCAGGTATAGCGTCGTAGTCACATGAATCGAATATGAAGCTTGGCTCGAAACAGGATACTGAGGACATTGACCGAGGGATCGCCGACGCGAATGAAGACCCAGCAGGTGTAGGGATCCTGAGCATCACGGAAAGGTCCCACAAGCAATCATAAAGGGCTCGGTACCATCCAGAGGAGGTGAGCCTCCTGAGCCTGTGCCGAGGATGAGCCAGTCCATCGAGGGCATGACCAACAGCCGGCTGCTGCGAATCAACTTCCGCTTCGCCCATGAGGATTAATAAAAAAACTGAATTCCCGCGCTAGCAGTGAGCACCAGTCCGGCCGAGTCCGACAGTATGCAGCTACTAGGTTCCAGACACGCCTTAAAGGCCAACCTTGCAACAAGGGGAACATAAAAAAACCGGTTCAACGACTCGACGATAGATTGAATTGCAGGACCCCATAGAGAATAACACAACTCGAATGAGCAAGGAAATGCTACAACGGGTCCATGATTCTGCCTCCGCCCCAATCCATGTCACTATCCTCCTCCCAAGGCATGGGCATCGGGCGGCTCGGAACTACTGGTCCGAGCTCAGCATCGAGCCAAGATTCTCGTGTGTGCGTATCCAAGTACTTCAACCTCAACCCCATAGGTATCTCGAGCGACTCGCTGATTCGCAGATATTCTTCCGGCCGGCCGAACAGGACATGCCATACTCGATCGAGAGAATCGCAGTCACATGAAGGGATCCCAGAAGAGACAACGGATTGCAGTGCGTCGCTTCGTGCCACAAATAAGCCTCCATCGTAGCCAGCCAGCCGCTCTCCTGTCGGCATACCACAGACATCAGCCTCGGCGGTCTTCAACTGCCTACCCTCTCCAAGATACGCAAATCTCGCATGAAACGTTCCGGCTTGGATCGAGCGAATAACGAGCTCGACGTACTCTACCGAGAAGTTTCCATTGAGGAAGAGTACGAAGCCGGCATCGGGTTTGCCGGACCGGAGGAAATCGGCGTAAGCTTCACAGTATGACCAGCCGTGCCAAGGACCAGCACAGGTATCATAGGTGGTGATTCGAGTGCCGTTTAGTAGTGTTTCTACCGGCATGCAGCCAGCATAGACGACCTCGGCAGTCATAGGGTCCGACTGCAATATCCCATTCAGGTTGGCCACGGCCCTGTAGAGAGGCCAGCCAGAAAGCATAGAATCTCTTCTCGGCTCTGGTATGCCCTCATAGACAGCTTGGAAGACCGCCAACCACCGCAGACCGGCGGCGTCCTCTGGGTCGATGGAGAGGCGGGACTCCGCTAGCAGACCATAGGCGATGACCATGGCGCTCGGGCACTCGTCTATCATGCGCAGAACGAAGTCTCTAGGCGAACGGGCTAGCACGTAGGCTTCCTTCAGAGGTGGCCGCTTCCCAGTGTCGTAGAAGTTGATTGCTTTTAGCTGGAAGTGAGAGGCACTGAACGTGTAATTGAATTCTTCCCCTCGAGCGCCCCACCACGACACTTCATACTCAGAGAAACAATTGAAGCACCATGGAGTTGTGAAGAGACAGCAGAACACAAGCAAACAGACGAACATACTGAGAGAACTGCGATACATACCGCTGCCGGCCAAGCGCCGTGATATGGCAAAGGCCGCAGTCATCACCCTCAGCGCTCTCTGAATCGCGCAGAGGTTCGATCGCGATTCTTACACGACGGCAGCAGTGGTCAGAATAGAGTCCGCGAGGCTCGAGAAGCCGTAGAGATGTACCCCTCACGTACATTGGGGTGTACAAAAGCCGCATTCTCGAGCGCCCATGAATTAACACAACACAACTCCCTCCAGTGAGCGACGTTAACTGATGATACAATAGTTCATCTTGCCGATCTCGGCCTCGCCCTCTGAGCCGCCTGAGATCGCTGTAGTGTACCAGCTCGCGAGAGGAGCTTTATCCGCTGAGTAAGGTTAGTGTACTCAGCATGAAGGTCCTCTACTTGCAACCGCCCTGCAAGGAAGAGACAGTTCCGAGACTTTGCTTTCTTCGAGCTTACTTTGAGCATGGATTTCACGCAGCATGGCCAGTATTTCGATCTTCTTGCAGAGCACGGCATACCTGAGAGTTGCGATCGTCGAGGGAGTGGCTACGGGCAAGATCTACAATCGACTAGTTCTAGGGGTCCGGCACTGGGGTTGCAACTGCGGGAAGCCCATAGCCGACAGGATGGTGCTGACTTCGCTCTGGACGCAAGTCGCCGCGCTGTCATGCTTGGAATGCCCCGTACGAGGTGTCTGACACGACGGTACCTCGGCGTACTTCCGAAAAGAAAAACAGGCAGGTGCTTACCCCATTCGGGAGGGACCCATTCTGGGCCATGAGAATATGGTAGTGGAATGGATGCCGGATATTAGTAGCTGAAGACGAGAGACGATCGAGCACTCTGATGCACCAAGCTCTGGGTACAGAGTTAGAGCAAGCTTACTTGACAAACTGGCTCCGATCACAGGTGGCGGGAACAGCGAGCAACTCCTGGCTGCTCGGATCTCTGAGGGATCGGCCTGAACATACACCACCGCAAGCACTAGCTCTACCAGGAGAGGCACCGCCTAACAAGCACCCTACCTCACGCTTGCGTTTCTTCCGCGATGACTTCGTAACATGCTCGCCCTTGACGCCATCCACGAACTCTGCGTACTTGCTGGTCTAAAGACGTCCAGTGGGAAGTCACAATAACCAGGAACCGACAGAAGAGGGCACCTACCACCGGTATTTGACACGCTCTTAGTAAATTGCGAAAGTTGAGTCGGAAGTGGAGCCTCGAGCCTTCGTCAAGATTCAGCTGTTTCTCCGAGATTTGCCTTCGATTATCATCATAATCCTTATGGTACCTGACAGCGCCTGTCCGGCCGCAACGACTGCGCCGCGCCCTTACTTTGCCGCCAACAGGGAGCACGACTTGTGCTGTGCATCGCTGATCGAGTGGATGCCGTCCTTCCTCTCGATCGCCAGTAAATGGACAAGCATAACATACATTAAGCTCTTCAAAAAACGTTCTCGACACGGGCCTGGCAACAGGAGACCCCGATGCCCGTGGCGCGAGGAGGGCCTTAGCTCACAGTGATTAGCCTTCAAGTCGGAGTCACATCGGGTAATCCAGCGATCGACTACTACTGGCCACCGCTCGTGACCACCATAGACCTTCGCGGCCTCCAGGAGGTATTGGCACTCCTCTTGGGTAAAGAGGGATTTGCTCGAAGTCGCACTGTTTGATACAGGTACCTGACGGAACTGGCCTCTGGTACAGCTCTACCCGCTCGAAGCTAATTCCTATAGAACTTCGCGAGTCAAACAACAGCAGCGCCATTACACTTGAATCGCTTCTCAATTTCGTCCTTTATCTTTACCCAAACCCGCTGGTCCAAGACGTCCGGGATGAGTCCCTCTTCCCCTTGGAACACCCTAGCCCTCCTCGCCGGGAGATAAGTGGTAGCCACAGAATTTGTTCGATGCTCGGAGCCGTCTGATTGCTGCCCCTCGTCATCATCCATGGTCCGATACCTTTCTCCCAGTGGTAAGTCGTGAGGCCATTGGGTTGTACCTGAAGCAAAAGTGATACTGGTCATTTCTGATTTCACAGATCGACAAGCATTCGCTCGTAAAAGATGCAGGGGCTAGCCAACAAGCACCGGAGGGGCTGCGTGTTCAGAAGAGAGATGCAGCTCACAAGGAACCCGCTTGCTACTTACTCCGCGTACGGGTCAATAGCTATCGAAGCGTCAACGAGTAGCCTGAAGCGGTGAGAACTCGACAAACTTACCACGGGTCTCCGCCGCCACCGTGGCTTCTTCTTGCATGCGAGCCCTGCCTTTATCGGGTCATCCACAGTCAGGCCTGAGGACAGTGCGTGATCTCAATATGCAATGCCTTCCAGAGGCGTCAACTCACCAATAGGGAACAACCTAGCCGGCCGGAACCTATCAGCCTCGAACAAGCTCTGGTCGGTGTCCACTGTCGAGGGCGGCGGCGATGGCGAGGTCGTCCGATCACTGAGCAAGAATACTTGGACCTAGTCTCAGCGACCACGAGCTGGGCACCAACTCCACGCATCATGACCGCCCATATACCTACTCATCGTCCCTCAGTTCAGACTTGGCCGCCGTTGACATTACAATAGGCTCTACTGCGGAAACCCCAACTCGGAGGTCCGGCGTATTTGAACCAAAGAGGACCGCTGTTAGTATGAAAACAAGTGAATGCAATAGCTACTGATAATAAGAGTTAATAGGGCACAGCGGGGACTAACCTCCTCGCTTGATGGCAGCAGTCTACTCGGGCATGTCTGTTATTCAGAGACCCACCGAGTAGCTTCCGGCTTAGAAAAAAATCTAGTTGAGTGGACGTAGCAGTAGTAGCAGCATACACGGGCGGCATCAGAAGTCCAACAGGGTGTCTCTACCGCCGGCCACAAGAAGAACCCTCTCGAGCCCCGCAGTGAGGCAGTCACAGTACCTGAAGCGCCATTAAGATGCAAATGCACAGTCGATCGAGTTGGGAAGGAAAAGAATCCCCCCTCAAGACTCTCCCGCTATTCGATTTGTTGGCTGCGAGGCTCTGTCGGACGAGATGAATACTAGGACAAGTTCGATTGGCATTCCAGAACAGCAGAGTCGGTTCACGTCAGGCGGGAATTACCACTTTACAAACGATGAGAAAGACTTACGCAGTGAAGGCTTCACAGTCATCATCTGTTTCAACCGACCAGATGCTTGGCATGTTCATCAGGACTAGGGAGCTCTCTGAGGACCTGTACGGATAATGAGTCCCATCTGCATCCAAAAAGGGGTCCCTTACCGTGATAAGATGATCCGATTGAGCGTGTAGAAATACTGCTCGCAGTCATCGTGGCTGGCGGAGACATCGCGAGGCCGCTCCGAACCATCGTTCTCATGTCCGACTGACTCCGTTGAACCCTCTTCCACCGGCACCTGGCGGGCGGTGATCGACTTCCACAGTAGGGAGTGGAACCAGCATCTAAACTCTTCGACAGGACTCACCATGAGCGGCACTTCCAAACCGGACGCGGGCGGAGAAGGCAGGTCCTTGCCGCGAGACGAAGCGGGGCCGGGGTGCGGTACAAAGTTGCCGGTGGGAGTCAGCTCTTGCTGGGCACTCCCCCCAGTCGCTTGCGGCGGCTGCAGGAACATCTGGCTCTGCAGCCTAGTGAAGCTGGGCTGGCCCGTTCTATGCGCCATGAGACGGCTCGGAGCATGAGAGGTTCCATCGAACGCTGATGAGGGCACAGGGGTTTGGCCGACCATACCTGCAAAAGCCAGCTAAAACCGAAGCTCATCTCCGTTCAGCACGTACTAGGCAGGCGAGAGCCCGGTAGTAGGGGGTCCAGTAGCTGACCTGAAGGGACTAACATACCGTCATACTATCGTGCCCCGATTCGTTGGAGGCCGAAGGAGGGAGACCATGACAAAAGCGAGATGATGCCAGCTCCCGGCGAGAAGAGTTCTGCTGGACTGACCTGAGTTATAGCGTCCCCCACTGGTGTCATGATGGTCGAACATGGCCGGGTTAGCCGCCATACTAGACCCCATCATCGACGGGCTATTGAGACCACAAGCTGAAGGAAATATGTCGCGCGCCACGAAAATCCATTCGGGCTTGCCTGCAGCATTTTCCATAGCAGCCCTTCTGTTCAGCACGCGCGCGCCGACACTCCGCAACAGCTGCTTCTCCCGCGCTGGGCTCACCAACACTGAGGTAAGGAAGCCCATCCAAGACGCCGCGCGCGGGGACGCCCCACCTCCCTGCGCCCGTAGGGAATCCGCTATCTTCTGCCGGAGCTCCGCTTCATCGACCGAGCCAAGACTGTTGTAAACCTGACTCCTGCGCCTTCCATCATTCGTATACACTGCCTGGCCCTCCCTGAAAGGACGGAAAATTCCTCTCGGCAATCCGATATCTCGGCCGTACGTGCAACTGAGGGAACCGATGCTTGAAAACGACGTTCGCCTAGCAAGGCCTCGGGTATCATCCCCACTGGGCCGGTCCTGAGGCGTCCTCGGGGTGTGGGTCTGCGCATCGTGAATGTTAATAATCGGCACGCCGGCGGGTTCTGCCTCGGCCGAGCGCGGCACGTCAATCTGGAAGAAATCAACCTCAGTTGTACCCACCGGGAGACCGTGCCTGACCTGTAGCTGATCCGAATCCATCGCTGACGGCCTCGACCCCGATTTCTCGGGAAGATCGTCGACCGATCCCCGACTGGGCTTGGCCTTGTCCGGGTGGTCACCGGTGTCCTCGGCAGCATCATTAGCGTTGATGTCAGAGAATAGGTCATCGAGCTGGCTCGGGAAGACGTTCTCCTTGGCGTGTGCTTGGTGAATCTGACCCCATCCCTCCTCGAAAGGACGCTGACGTGCACGCGACCCACCGTGGGCTGGAACTGCGCCCTCTCCTCGTAGCGAAGAGTCCAATCATAGGTGTATGGCTCGATCATCTTATCATCCAAAACGACGACCTCCACCTCAACCGTCTGGAACAGTCGCTTCCGTCTGAGAGTGTTCTCTAGCTTCTGCCCGGCTGCTGCTGCCTGCTCCGCGGTGATTTCCTCCATCACTACGAAGATTCGCACCTGACAATATAAAGCCTCGGGTGACGGTCTCAGGCACTAACTGCGGAGAGCAACGATCGATGGAGCTAGCGGTAGACGCGGTACTACCCTGGTGGTCTTCCAGACCCAGACCTCGTGCGTTGTGAAGAGCCAAGCAAGGAGCGCCAGCAATCCGCCATCATGGATGATCCACCACACATCAACAACCTGACAGCAATACTCTCATTACTGGTAGCATTTGACCGGAGTTCTGACCTTCTGACTCTCCCTGTAGCCCGGGTGCTCGAAGTAGTCCAAGAAGGAGCGGGACAGAGAGCGTGAAGACGCACCCTTGACGCAAATCACTGCTTTCTGCTCGATTCGGCAGACCTCGAGCGTCCGGACCTGCACCAAGCCTCAAGTTTACTCGAACATCTTTCATCGCGAACGCCAACTCACAAATTCAACCGCGGCTCCGCTGCTCGGCTCCGACCCGTCCGCTTTCTCCGGCCAGGCAATAATGACCTGCATCCATGGCATCCCACCTCGCCCCAGCAGTAGCTGCTCACAGTGTTAGGTCTGAGACCACCGAGACCGGTGATGGTCACTGCACTGGAGACGCCCTCGTACATCGACGGACTAGGTATCACCGTAGCGAAGCCATCAAGCTTCCCTGATGGGGAAACACGGATCAACTGATGAGCGGTCTTGGTCTTTACTTACGCTGTGACATCTTGTGTTCGAGAAGATGAGCCTCGGCACCTCGGGCTTCTTGCAGATGCTGATGGTGGAGCAGCCATATTCACTTCTGTAAGCGAGCCTTGCCTACCCTGTCCGTTCGGTCTCCAACGGCGATGGCCGCGACGACGCACATGCCCTTACTGACACCTCTGATCTGGCCGCAGATGCTCAGCAGAACGTCACACTCCCTGACGCCAAGAAAAGTTACAGCTAATTCGATCATGGTGGACCGACCCCTCCCGGCCAGCCTGATAGACGACCAGCGGCTGAGGACGCCAATTGACACGACGGTGTTGCTCGTCCCCCTTGGCTAACAGGGTCTGCAGTGCTAGGTTGTATCTACACAGGACACCTCGGATGTGCGGCTACCCGAGATAGCTCCGTCAGCCCACCTGATGCCATCAATTCCTGAGCCCCTAGGCCGCACGCTCATTGACGTAGTCGGTGTAGACGTAGACAGCGATACAAATAGCAAAGACAACCAGGGCAAACACAACGTGCACCGTGAGCATCACAGCACAGCAGGCGATGAAGCCCAGAAGGCTGGAAGATATGTACCACGCTCGGCCGTAGGAAGTATGGATACCCTCTGGACGCCAGTTCGACGGAGCTTAGGACCGTCTGAAACAGCGGAGCGTGAACGGGGAGCCAGGGTTCACGAGGAACTCACCTGGACGAGGCAGCTGAGGTTGATGCAAGCATAGCAGAGCAGAAAACACATCGTCAACAGCGGAGCGATGCTGTCCAAGGAGGATCCGAGGATGCCTAGGGCAAGACATGCAGGAATCATCGTCACCACAAGGGCGCGATGAGGTTCCTGAAAGGCGTAAAATCCACGAAGCCAAGGCATCGCTCCAGGGTTACCTGCGACTTCCCACTCAGCACAGCGATGGGGCGGAGAGGTGGCAGTAGGTTATCAGACGCTATGGAATATAGGAGCCTTGGGGCAACAACCTGAGCCGGAGGTGGGTCGGAGAGGCTAATAACTCTGCCAGCCTTACGAGACACTGCATGCTTTGAGACAGCGAGGAGATCATAACCCCCACGAAGGCCACCGGAGCATTCGGCAGTAGCAGCTTGTAGAGCAGACCGTTGTCCATAGCACCTGAACGTGACCACCGTACCGCAACAGACTGGCAGAAGACAAGGTTACCTCGGAGACTGTCAGCGTCCGCCGCAGATGCCCAGAGCAGCATGAATAACGAGTACATGACCAGGGAGAAGGAGATGGCACCGAAGGTCCCTCGCTTGAGGTTGGTCGGTGGGTCCTTGAGGACATCCGTACGGTTAGCTCCCGAAAGTATCCCCGTAAAGCAAGGGAAGAAGAGGGAGAGCATCGAACTGAAGCTGGTGCCGGCAGAGTACTGCGGCCACAAGTTGCCACTGAGAAAGTCGGCGCCTGTTGTGAATACGGGTACTGCTAGGGAGACGAAGAAGGCAACCACGGTGGCAAGGACAGTGACGATGAAGAGGACAGCCAGCTTCGAAACCGCGTCGATGCCGCCGAAGAAAACCGTGAGGAACTGCACGAACAAGAGGGCGAATGATAAAGGTAGGGGTGTCAGAAAAGGAGACAGCCAAGACGCTGACTCCGGCAGGATCACAGCCCCGCTGGGAAGCCTTGGGTAGCAACATGAGAAGGGTATCGATAGCACCGACAGACTCCATCACCGCGAGGAGAGTGCCGCCTAGCCAGTACGCTATACCAATGGACACTCCAGGGTAGGCTCCGATAGTGCCTGCGCAAGGATGGAACGAGTGCCAGCATCAATGCAACAATCGTAACACGTCTTGAGTGAGCCTACAAGTCACCACGAGGTGAGCCTTATCGTTTATCCCTATGGGAAAAACGCTATCCCCAGACCTACGGGATATCATATAATAGGGACCTCCCTCAGAGACCAGACCACCACTACTAGCCATGGCAGACATACAGGCCGTAGTACCTAGTAGGAAAAGGCGTATGGAGAGGGGCCACCGGGGGGTCTTACAGAAGGCAACAATGAAACTGCATAGGACGATGAGAAGAGAGTGGAATAATCCTGCGTTGCCGACTATTGTGAAGAAGCGAAGGAAGATGAGGACCTGGACAGCATACATGCCAGGCCGGCCACCACAAGTTGAACGACTTACTCCCCACATGTTCTCGCAGGTAGGAACAAATACTCCGATAAATGAACCTGCCAAGAGACTGTTTTACCACCGCCAGCAGCAGGACTACCTTTCTTCTTCTTAGCGGGCCTCGCCTCTGCACTGGAGTCCCCGGCTCCTAATGGATTCAGTCCGTCGCCACCATCCGATTCTAACAGCTTGTATGCCTGCAGAGCACCACAGTCTTCCTTGGACTGATGCTCGCACACGAGACAGAGCCTCACTAGGTTACACCCTCGAAGCCAAGATGCTTTACCCAGAGCATTTGGGTTATCAATACAGTAATAGTGTTAGCATCAGTAAACGAATGTTTCTACCAAAAGAAACAGGAAGAGCAGATCGCTTTCTACTCCGAAAAAGATCTATGATACTCGATGGTAATCGACCTCCTACTATTCCCGCGAAGCCTACATAAGGAACACCGTCATGCCCTCGGCGACCACTATTACCCTGGAGCAGTTGGACCGCATCGTGAAGGTATTTGCCGCTCCGCCCGACATCAGACGCTCACGCAAGGCGGGATGGGGAGCATCGATCAATCCGCCCGTTGCTGAACCCGCGGATTCATACGGCATTATCCCAAGCCGTACAATCGTAACTGAGGATCTCTCACTTTCAGTATCCCTCCTGTGTAACGCAACTCGACTGATGACTGAGCACAACGTAAGAACACAGACCGCTAGTCCCAAGACAACATGTTCCTGATAGATGATGAATTATTCCTATGCTGCCTCATAGCCTCATTATAAGCCCGACCGGAAGTGACCTCTGGTGACCGCGCTCTCTCGACCTTTCCGATGCCCAACGGGTCCTCCAAGTCCGCTTCTGCGTCGACCTCGAGCCAGGCGCACTTGGCAGCTCCAGCATGCCGGCCACCACTTCGGGCCCTTGGGACCAGCTTCCACTGGATGACACAGTGGTCGCCGCCGCCGATGGACACGAGTGTGTTGATCGGACTGAAGCGCACCTGAAAACTGCGGTGCAGAGCTAGGGAGAATTATGGCAACTCTCACATTCGTCACGTGGCTTGCATGACCGCTGTATGAAGCTCCTCTAGCGTTCAAGTAGGGCGAAGGGAACCTCAACAGCTTCACTTTACCATTGTCATCTCCCAGAGCAAGCAGCCTGGTATTATTGCCGGATGATTGGTGGACTGCGTTGACATCAGTCTGGTCGTACTCGGGGTCGGCCCAGACTCCAATCACCGGCCATCCCAACACGCATGACCAGTTGTCTTGCCATTTGGCATCTCGGAACCTGCAAAAAAACCTCTCACTTCCGCCTCACGAGAAAGCCACGGACCAACCTAAGATCGCAGTCAGGAAATCTTACATGCTAGCGGAGGTCATGCGAGCTCCATCCTTGGTCCGCCAGAAGAGAATCTGGGTGTCCTTGCTGTTACTCATAACTATCGACCCATCCTTGGTGAACATCACATTCAATGGCGAAGACGAATTGCCTTTCAATATAGCGTGCAGGGCAACGGTGATGCCTTTCACCGCCTAAAACAACGATGACTAATGCAAAAGAATCTTATCTTAACTCATGAATCGTATCAGTTCGCCTTCGTTGAGAGAATAACAACGTTAAATCGTCGAAGAAGGTACACACGAGAACCGCTACGATGAGCGATAAAATCGGAGTCAGGCAAGATGGCCGAACAACCCTACTACCCTGTCGTTGACATCAACCCTCAGTGTGGCCCCATATTGAACGCGTAGGAGATAGACCTTCTGGTCCCAACAGGCGGCCGCTAGCCAGACACCATCGTCCGAAAAACGAACATCACAGATTCTCTCTCGAGTCGCAGACAGTCGACGGGAATATACCTACAGCATCGCGTAGCATGAGAATGATTCAGTCAGCACCGACCTGTGAGAGGCTAGGAAAGTGCAAGACGGTGAGGAGGCCTTCACCCTGGCCGATGGCGAAGAGATCTCCTTGGGCGTTGAAGGACAGCGAGTACACTGCCTCGGCGCAAGATATGACCTGCCGAAATACGAAGGGAGGAAGAGGACAAACCAAAGAGGAAAAAAGAAGCTGGACGATCCAGGTCAAGAAAAGACCGCATAGAGTTCTGCTATCAACATCAAACCGCTCAAAGAAATTCACACGATATGGTCACGTCTGTGTATTTGGTCTAAAAGACTGCTTACCTTGCCGACCAGTGGCCTCCTCTCGTAGGTGTTCCAGAACCGAACGTCCCCACCGGTACCCCCAGTCGGCACAGAGCGTGTGGGTTGGATGATGGGCCAGTCCCCACATCTCGCCACCATGTGCCACCTGAGCGCACAATAGACGCCCATCGCGTGGTCAGCTACAGCCTACCTGCACAACTGCAATGATCGCCCTCCCTGCGACGTCGAAATGGAGCAGGCTATGACCAGCAGTGCCGAGCAGGGCCGTGACCCTTCTCCCGGGACAGACCGCTATGCTATTAAATCTAGCGCCGCCAGTGGAATCTAAACCGTGGATGAGCAGCGCACAAAAAGACGAAGCCTCCTACTGCCAACTCCCATGAGCCGCTTGACGTCTCCAGCCCGGCCCGTTCCAGCGAGGTCCTTGATGCTATGCTGCCACATCGTCTTCAACCTCCCGCTAGGACCACCGCCTATCAGCGCAATCTCGCCACCGTGTGTTGCCGCCAAAATCGTGCCATCGGGCAGACCGGCGGCACAACCCACTTTGTGAGGGCCTAGGGACACCGCTTGGGTCGCCACGCCGTTCTGCAGGAGATAGAGGTACCCGTTGCAGCCACACAAGAAACGACATGTCTCCGGAAAAGCCGGCACACTGGGGTTGTTTACTCGGTGGTGACTGGCCAAAGGTGCCTCGCTTGCATGCCAGCTCGCCAGTCTGCCGATCAACTTTCCAGAACTTGTAGTGTCCCTCGCCTACCGACAGGAGGGCCGAGCCTCTAGAGGCGGTCAGAGAGAAGGTTGGACTGCGACCACTGCTCATCGTGAAGACGGGTGTGGTTATTCTCGGCGGTTTCAATGGCAGACCGTCGCTCCCACGGCCGGGCGGGCGATGCGGCAGACGGGTCCATACGGCCACCATGTTAGCGTCGTCAGTACCAATACTGACCAGCATGCTACCACCATGGACGAACGCCACCGCACTGACGCTCCTTTGATGGTAGTGCAACTGAGCGACTGTCTCGGTCGGGGTATCTGGGCGCCATAGACAGACGAAGGGACCCTCGATGCCCTTGGGGTCCTGCTGGCCGCTGGCAGCCAACCCAGTCTCCTCAGAGTAGTCCAGGCAGAGGACGTCGGCCGAGTGACCTTCGAAGTACCGCTGGGAAGAATCTTCCAGCGTGTGCATGACCACCATCGACCCTAGAGGGTACATCGCAACACGGCCATCATCGATGATTCTCAGGGAGCCCCGAACCTCGCCGTTGTAGCCATAGACAACGTCCTTCTCAAGCTCCCAGTCAGGAACCTGCGCTTGCTTCGAATCGGGTCGCCAGTCCGTCGGAGGGAACACAAGACCATAGCTGCGGCCGAAGACGACCCGCATGGCTCCATCGGGGCCTTGCTTCGGCAACTCCGGGGTCCAGCCAGGCTCAGCAGGGGGTCGAGTGTGCCTTGGGAGGGAACTTTGGCACCGCCACATGCTGCTTGCCATACGTACGTGGCCGCCTAGGCAAAGACGTGTTGAAAAGAAGGCTCATGACTAGCGGAAAAAGTCACCACCGACCAAGCCTCATTGATAACACAAGGCCAGCTCAGACCAGACAATACTAATGCTTCAAACGAATAAACGGGAGGAAGTTAACTTCCAATCACTGTGTTAAAAGCCAACTCGCAGACGTCAACTATGACGGTGGAGTTGACAGAGAGTGTCTCCAAATGGTCTGGTCTAGCAGGCCTTTTCTGAAATAATTCTGAAATTCTGGTCATCCTACTGACCGTTGTCCTTCTCGCCACGTTGCTCCCGGATAGCATCCCGAGCATTGGCAGTAGCACCGAAGGTCTTGGAAAGCAGCTGTTCCTTGTCGAACTCGGACACCTTCATGAACCTCTTCAGATCCACCTTCCTCGAGTCCTCCTTCGCCTGCCTGTCCCTCTCCAGCTGCTCATCACGCATCCTCAGCGCAGCAGCACCGCCACCACCGAGCACTGCGATGTCACTGATATCCGACTCCCTCATACTGTCGTCGTCATCATCGTCATCAACAGCACTCAGGATCTGTCCCGCATCATAAGTAGCATCATAGTCCATCACACTAGCCTTAGTAAGGTCCTCGTTGATCCACACACGGCAGTCGCCTTCTCCGCCACTTCTGCCACCAAAGCCGAGGCCCTTCGCCCTCAGCTTGTTCTTGGCATTCAGATACACATAGTTGTCGGCGCTCGAGCGCGTGCGGCCTCGGATGACGCGGATCTCCGGCTCCAGCTGATACAGCGTGGTCGTGACGGCGATCTTGTTGAAAAGATCATACCCACCCTTCGCGCTGGCGTCAGGGACGATGGTATCCTTGGACCAATCCAGAGCACTGCCTGTAGCTGCACCCCACACACGGCCCTTGGTGTCTTTAATAACGAGGACAGTAGGGCCCGGGGTAAAGGCCTGAATTGCTCATCAGCCGCTGCAGCGAACGGCCGTGTGCTGAACTCCAGTAAAGCGTACTCAGCGACGGCATCAGGTCCGGGTATATGGTCCTTAGCAAGAGTACATGGTACTCCTTCACGAACTTGGGCGCACTCGAGGTCGAGTCGGCCGTCTGACCATCGCTGTCCATGCAAAGCGCACATCTTAGCGACTCGTTGAACACCGGGCCTATGCCAGGCATCATAGTCTGGAAGTCGTAAACTTCGGAGCTCTCAGCAATCTTGATATCTCGGGGCGGCTCGGCTCGGATCGATAGACGCAACCACGAACTGCAGGACGGCATGAGGTGTCCCGAACGCCTGAATGAGGGAGGCCCAGTCGGCCCGGTTGGCCAGGAGCTCCGCTGAGCTCTCGACCATCTTATCAACCTTGGCCGACTTGACACCACCGCCAGATATGAACTCGAATAACGCTGGCGCGAAGGGCTTGTAGGCAACCGAGAGATGATCGCTGAGGGACTCCAGTGTAACACGACCGTCCGCTGCAGCTGCCTTGAAGAAAGCATGGAGGCTGTTCATATCCGCTTCCGGTAGGGCGCGGCTGGTTCGGCCAGTCGTGGCGGCGTCACTCGATGTAGCAATAGCGGGCGAGTCCGCCGATGTAGACGTATGATTTCCCATAATAACAAAGAATCTTAACTCGAAGGATGCAGGATACGGGTAATTTAGAATCCCCTGGCACCGAATAAGCACAGCTGCGGTCAACAAAGTCGAGCGTGGTGAATGGCCTGCGTGCTGGCTACGGTAACCACTGGCCGACTGCATACCAGCCCAGATCATCTAGCGCCTACATCACACAATATCTGTCTCCTGTGCCACAGAGACTGGGCAAACCCCTGCCATGCCCGACCGTAACACTACAGCGAAGAATCAGAACGGTCGATGCTACTTATGTAGCCGTAAAGTCAATGACCATCACAGTTCGATCCATTGTATAGTGCAAGCTCATTCACAGTAATAATAATACTCTATGCAGGGGACTAGCCCCCCGAAGGCGGCTCTCGACTCGTCTCTCCGACCGGAAGATTCGTGGCCTGAGCAGAGAAGTTGATCAGCGCCGGCCGCTCCTCCTGGCTCTTCTTGCCTCAGAATTCCCTTGCCGTGGGCTCTCATTGGCCTGCCCATCCATTTTCCGCTTCTTAGCAGCCTGCTCGTCATCTTGTGCAGTCCCACCGTCGCCTCCGTCGGTTGCAGATGATACTGCCGGCTGCTGTGCATGTTGAGTCGCGGAGGAAGCCGATGAGGGTTCCTGCTCGCCCTGAAGGGAACACAAGTCCAGAGACAGCCCATCGAATGACACCACCACCTTCTCCTGTTGCTGGTGTTGTCCCTCCTCAGCACGACGCCTCTCCCTGGCAGCCTCGGCCAAGGCCGTCAGCCACCGTTGGTATTGCCTTAGCTGCTCATGATACTGCAGTTCGACTAATTGCCGAGCCTCTCGAGGCGTCAGGTTCCGTTTGATATCAGAAGGGCTCGGCTTGTCCACCGGCATGTCGGCCATCAAAGGCTGCGCCGAGGGCGGCAGAACGGCAGCTGAGGCGGAGCAGTGAGGGGGTAGTGGAGCAGAGGCTGCATCTCTACCTTGGGGCTGAGAACCCGTGTATTGGGTAAGGCCATCGACTGGTGGTTGAGCCGAGTCCTGCTTCTTAGAATCAGCCTCGCTCTCATCAGCTACTTTCGGAATCGCTGGGCCTGCCAGACGAGGACAACACTATCAATCGCGAATTCTCGGAGTACTGCCGAGGGGACGCAGAGAGGTGCAGGCCCTATTCTACAGGCCCAGCTTGGTGACTCTGAAGTTACCCGCTGGCCCACGAAGCCTACCATCCTTCTTATCAGCCTGCTCATGGCCTTCATCGATCGTCTCTGCCTTCTCCACCTCCTCCTGCTTGTGTTCATTCTCAACACCAACATCCGCCTGCGTCTCCTCGTGCTCAGCCTTCTCCTTCTCCACCACAGCGACCTTGGCGCGAGTCATCACGCCGCCCGTCGAGACGGTCGTCTCAGACATGTGGTATCACTACCGAGGACACTAAAGCGAAATACAGGAGACGCGATCGAGCAGGGCTGGATAACGGTCAACACTGCACCGCTACAAGATCAGAAAGTAATCCGCCACTGCGGCAGCGATATTAAAAAGTGAAGAATGTCACGAGTCAACTAGCAACAAAAAAATCTCAACTTGACGATGGCACTAATCTCAGAAAACTTGCTCGGCCTTGCTGCCGTAGCCACCCCCACCCGGAGTCAGCAGCCTTAGTCGATCACCTCTGGCCATCTGGACGGTCCTCTTGCCACCAATATTAACCTCCTGACCCGCTTCCCTCGCTTCAACCACAGGTTCAATCCCTTCATCCCGGACCCTCCTCCTGCCATGCCGTACGGTGCCTTCGCCCTACGCTCCGTCAGCACGGACACGTGGAGCGGACGGATGAACTCGAGCTCGCGCAGGACACCGCAGCCGCCGCGGTGGGAGCCGTCGCCACCACTGCCCTCGCGAAGGCCGAAGTGACGGACAATGCAGGGATAGCGGCGCTCCATGATCTCAACATCAGTGATCCTCGTGTTAGTCATGTGCGTGTGGACCCCGCTGACGCCGTCCCAAGTCGGGCCAGCGCCCGAGCCACCGGCGACAGTCTCGTAGTAGCCGAAGGTTGCATCACCGAAAGTGACGTTGTTCATGCATCCGCAGCTAGCGGCACAGAATTGGAAGGCACGGAAGATAACGTCTACCACCCTCTGGCTGGTGACAACATTGCCGCCCACCACGGCTGCCTCGGGTGATGGGTTGAGCATGCAGTGGCCGCGCTGAGGGAGGATTACACGGACGGCTTCAAGGCAGCCTTGATTGAGGGGGATGTCCGAGTCGACCATACACCGCAGGCAGTAGATGACCGCCGACATCGTCACGGCTGGCGGGGCATTGGTATTGCCGACCACCTCGGGACCAGATCCAGTGAAGTCGAAGACGGCACTAGCTCTCTTGGCACCGTCCTCCTGGTGCAGACGAACCTGTCAAGACACACAGATCAGAACACCCGGGTTCGATGCCCCACAGTTGTCAACTTGCCTACCTTCAGCTTAATTACACTGCCGTCGTCCATAGAGTCTTCCGCTTCTCCTTCGGTACCGTGCTTCTTAGACCACGTATACAGCATGCCCAATACAGCCTGGCGAGCGTTCTCTCTGATGTGATGCATATACGCATGGACAACATCCAACCCGTAAGATACGATCATCTCATGAACCAAAGATATGCCCTGTTGGTTGGCCGCCACTTGCGCCCTCAAGTCCGCCAGGTTGTCCTCCAGATTCCTCGTCCCCGCCGTAGTGAGGAGCTCAGTGATCCCAGCCTCGTCGAAGCCTTGGTCGGCACTGACCAGCTTGTGCGTGACGATAGCGCAGCCCTCCTCTGCTAAGCAGGTGGAGTTGGGCGGCATGCTCCCGGGTTCAATTCCACCCACGTCCGCATGATGCCCTCTTGAGGCCACCACGAAGGCCACTTTGCCCCCTTCAAAAACAGGCGTCATGACCGTTATGTCCGGCAAGTGCGAGCCTCCCGCCAACTGCGGATGATTCGACACCAGCACGTCCCCATGCTTGAGCTTGCCTTCCCATAAGCTCAGCTGGATCTTCACAGCCTCTTGCATGGCACCCAAGTGGACCGGTATGTGAGGAGCGTTAGCGATCAGACCACCATCCGGGCCAAAGACAGCGCAGGAGAAGTCCAGGCGGTCCTTAACGTTAACACTGGTTGCCGTCCGCTGCAAACAGCGGCCCATTTGCTCAGCTATGCTCATGAACTTGTGACTGAATATTGACAGCTGTATAGGGTCGGCCACTTCAAGGTCCATCACCTCATCACCGCCGCCCAGTTGCTTGACATCAATAACGTAGTCGCCATCGCCATTAACCTTGGCCGTGCAATCTGGTTCCACTACGATGGTACCAGTACTCTGGACTATTATGGCCGGACCCCTCACCACTGCCCCCGGCTTCAGATTGGCCTCCAAGAACACCGGGGTTTTCTCTACTCGACCGACACCCTCGAAGTAAACGCTCGCCAGCTCGTCATGCTCTGCCTCGTACTCCTCCGTGGGCGGTGGGCGGGTGAACTCGAAGCCGTCCTCCTTCACAGCTCTGGCCCTCACTCTGATGTCGTCAATGAGCAGCTCCCTGCCAGTCATAAGGAAGCCGTATTCCCTTCTGTAAGCCCGTTCAAAGGCCTTTTGGTAGTCGCCGTTGTCGCTGTCCTCAACAGCGGTCATGATGCTCGTATCGGTGCCCGAGTAGCGCATATTTAAGAAGTACTTAGTGTGGATGTTGCCGTGATGGCCAGCCCTCTCCAATGCGCTGATCGCCTCCTTCTCCAGCTCCCCTAAGGTGTCCATCCAGGGACCCTCCAGCTGCCATTCCTGAGCCGCCGGAACTTGCTTATCAACAACCTCATCCGCGAGGGCCAGACCAAAGGCCGAGAGGACTCCCGAGAAGCGGTGGACGAAGACTGTGTCGATACCGAGAGCCCGTGCCATCGCACAGGCGTGCTGACCTCCGGCGCCACCGAAGCACGCCAGGACGTGCGTCCGGACATCATAGCCTCTCATCTGAGTCATGTTACGGATGGGCCTGCACATAGCCTCGTTGGCAACTCTGAATAAATCCCGCAGCGCAAGCATCGATATCATCACCGAGGCCCATCTCCACGGACAGCTTCCGCAAGGCTCTGCGCGAGGCCTCAGTATCCAGAGGTTGATCCTGGGTCTCTCCAAAAATACGAGGAAAATGACTCGGCAAGAGCCTTCCCAAAACCAAGTTAGCGTCCGTCACGGCCAACTTCCCACCCTTCTTCCGGTAACACACCGGGCCAGGATGCGCCCCTGCCGACTCCGGGCCAACACACAGCAGACCGTGCTCATAGGTCAAGAGACTACCGCCACCGGCTGCCACCGTAGTGATGTCCAGCTGAGGAGCCTGTACAGTAACGCCAGCAGTGACCGTCTCATAGATGTGCTCGAACCCCACCCTAGGGTCATAACGACTGACGTCAGTGGAGGTGCCGCCCATGTCGAAGCCCACCACCGCTACGTCGCTGCCAAGAGCGCGGGCCGTCGTTTTGGCGAAGCCCACAACCCCGCCGGCCGGGCCGGACAGTATCGCCTTGTGACCAGTAAAGTCCTGCATTCGTGCCAAGCCTCCATCGGACTGCATGAACAACAGCCTCGTATTGTCAGTCTCAGTCAATGCTCGGTCGAAACCGTCACAGAAGTTCTTCAAGTACGTCCTTATAGTCGGAGTCAGGTAGGCATCGGCCACCACTGTGTGCCCCCTCGCTACAGCCTTAGCCATCGCCAGCACTTCACTCGAGGCCGACACGTGAGCGAACCCCATCGACCGGCAGAGATCCGCGACCTCCTTCTCGTGGTCTCCATAGATGTAGCTGTGCATGAGGAGGATGGCAACGCTGCTGATACCCTCGTCGAGGAGCTGCTGTAGCCTGGCCTTCAGCGTGGTCTTATCTAACGGTCGCTCGACTCTGACTTCCTCCCCCGTTCTCCCTTTGATGGACTTGTCCGGGAAGGTAGTCGGTCTCTCGAGCCAAGATCACACGTTCAGGCACTTCAACCACTTTCGTGTAGAGCGTGTCCGGCCGGCGTATTTTGACATCAAAGATGGCCGGGCGCGTCTGATTGCCAATCTCCAGCAGATCAGCGAAGCCCTCCGTGACCAGCAGGGCGCAAGGAGTGCCCTTCCGCTCCAGCAAGGCGTTGGTAGCCACGGTGGTACCCATACGAATGGACTCGATCTTAGAGCAGTCGACTGGCTTTTCCGGCGGGTGAGGCTCAGCAGTGAATTCCTGCAGAATTCGACGAATACCTTCCCTAGGGGCGTCCCTGAGAGTAACCGTAGTCGATTCAGTCGCTACATTCCGGTAGGCGACAAAGCGACCCTAGATTCGCCACAACAAGGCTACCGGTACGGAAACCGTGAAAAAGCCTGTATATCCTCTGGCTCTATTTTCTATGGCGACATTCTCGGAATCCCGTAAACGGCGCAAATAAGGCCCCATTATTACGAGTAATTGTCCGGATCCTCGGAGAGCAGCTTGCGGACTATCCTCTGATGGCCGCCGTGGCCATCAGGCACCTCGGCATAAACGTCCGTAAAGGTTCCGCCGCGGTCGATGGCAAAGCGGAACTTCTCGGCGTCGCCGGAAGTCATCAGAAAAACGATAATCTGACGACGCTGGACGAATTACGAGACGATCGAACTAACCCTCCACCCCATGGAGCCGACAGCGGTGACGCCTTGCTAGGTAGGAAAGCTGCGAGAGGACCAATCCTACCGATACGGCAAGCACAACAAAGGAGCTTCACGAAACACAAATAACGAAGCTTCATACAACTGTGAACGCACAAGCCAGGGAATCAAAAGCAACTCATACTGGTACCGAACCTAGGAGGAAAACAGCAGGACGCCATACGACACCGAACGGCCAATGCATTGACAGGAGATCAGCAAGTGCCCCAGAAAAACGACGAAGCTGTTGACTATTACCTCAGCCGGCAGCAGCGTTTCTGAGATCATGCGGTCCCCCTTGACAAGCGTAGCTAACGAGCTACCCTAGTGAGTACGTAGGAAAAGAAAATAAGCTCTTGAGCAGGGCAACCAGAGCCTCGAGGACCACTACTTCATCACTGAGGCAACTCCCTCGAGTACCGCCACAGCAGTAGTACAGTAGCCCTCTCGTCCATCGGCAGTGTCCGTCGCCTGTATGCTTCACACATCGCCTCCCATATCGGCTCTAAGTCGCCGTTCCTATAAGCTCTAGGCAGCTTCTCCATAATGGGTTGATAGACGTCCGGCTGAGGAGCTCCTCAAGGCACCTCTCCCTCATCTTCCCTATACGCTCGATACGGCAGCTGTATATCAGACTCGCGCAGATCCGAGCCAGAGTCCACCCTTCACGAGGATGCTGCTGGAACTCGCCTTCCGCCAGCGCTCGACCGATTTCTGGGTGAGGACGGTAGTTGGCCGGTACCGATGATGTCGTCCCTTTGGCCAACAAGAGCCCAACCAGCGGTGTCGGGCACCTGACCCCAGCAATCTTCGGACGCTCCCCTGCGGGATTTTCCTCCCTCTCCCGGAAAGGCCCTCTCATCCTCAAATCTCCGTCGGATCTCAGCCGCATGGCTACTACCCTGATGCTGAGCTAGTATGTGACTATCAAGCTCCGACGGATCAACCACCGCGTGGCAGCCCCTGACGGGACACCTTCGGTCGACTTCATTCCGCTTGCGGTTACGGCGATAGGCTGCCCGCCTGGTGACCGGAGGGCTCGCACCACTCCCAGTCTGAATCTAAAGTTCCTCTTCTTGCTCCCTGTGGCTCGGGCCATCCCCTTCCTCCATGTCTCTCCATCCATCTTCTGGCGACTCTTGCTTCTCCCTTAAAATAGTTAGTGTCGTACATTGTGCGTCGCCGTTTCTCGGTCGGCACACCACAGGCGTCTGTACAGCAGCCATTAGAGGTCGCAGGGGGTAGCTCGACGACATGAGGATCTGGAAGAAGAAAAGACAACAATGAGGATCACTCCCTCGCCAGCCAAGAATGATGCGACGCACCGGGAGGGAGTTCTTGTTCGAACGGCTGCGCTGGGTCGGGTGGTGGAGCGTAGCTCACAGTGTCAGGCGCTGGCAACCGTCCCGTGAGAGCCGCGAGGCGGATCGGCCGCATGCTGGCCTCATAGTCTGCCAAGGCATTCAAGAAGCCCGCTAAATCGCCGTTGACGTACACGGGGGAGCCACGACGATTGCTCATAATGACGGGGAGTAATATTCATGAACTGATGAACCAATCGACTGAAGCGCCATTCTCGCCGCTAGTGTATCAAGGAAGCGAAGCTCTCTCACGGCAGGAGATCAGCGAGGATACAGTTGAGCATAATGACGTCGACTGTTCTCTAAGTCGAATCCCACTGGACGCGGCCGAGGTGCCGTATTCCTTCTCACACTTCTGCTGTCCATGACAAGCTCTATCTTGAGCAGTTGCGGCTGAGGTGGGCCGTCATGACGACAATGTCGCTTCCACGACAGCTCTCTTAACCTAGCAGGTCATTCGGCCCCGGAAGGTACCGTTGCCGTGCTGACTTGGCGATCTTGCACAATAAGACGCTAGCCAGTGAAACTCCGCACGGTGTACTCACCGTGAAGACTTCACGGATTTCTGTCGGCCATCATTCTGCTCCCCATACTACCTCCCGAGTACCTTCTCATTCCTGCCATCGAAGGACGATTTCCTCTGGAAAAGAAGACCAGCCAATAACACCTTCCATTCTCGAGGCGTAGGAGGTGGTGAAACCCTCGTAGCTATGATAAGCCGGAATGATCAAGGTCACCTAGTACAGCCAACGCAACAGAAAACCACGGAAAACGCAAGTAACACAGCTTCGTACGGCCGCTTGGCTCAGACGAGAAGGACCCTCGAGGGCCATCTCACTCTACCTGAAGAGGAGGACTTGGCAGGGCGTCACACACTTTCGAGAGTTCAGTCGAAGTCTTAGGAAAACACATCGTTGACCTCACCTCAATATCCTCTACGTTGATAAAGCATCTCTCCTTAACGATTCCCAAATGGGAAGCTATCGTAATCGTCCGCTTCCATGGTTCTAACCAGGTCCTGCTCGAACGAAATACCTATCTAACCTACCGAGGGTTGTACTACCAGAGTGCAGTCAAGCGTCATCACTCTTCATTGCAGGCAACGTCTTCGAGTACCGCCACAACAGTAGTACAGTAGCCCTTTGGTCCATCGACATTGTCCGGCGCTTATACGCCACACACATCGCTTGCCTTATCGGCTCCAACTCGCCATTCCTCTCAGCTCTAGGCAGCTTCTCCATGATGGGTTGATAGGTCCGACTAAGGAGCTCCTCAAGGCACCTCTCCCTCATCTTCCCTATACGCTCGATACGGCAGCTGTATATCAGACTCGCACAGATCCGAGCCAGAGTCCACCCCTGCTGAGGATGCTGCTGAAAGCCGCCTTCCGCGAGGGCCTTCTCGATTTCCGGGTGAGGACGGTAGTTCACCGGCACCCATGAAGTTGACCCCTGGGCCAGCAACAGCCCAACCAGCGGTGTCGGGCACCTGACCCCAGCAAACTTCGGACGCTCCTCTGCAGGCTTCTCCTTCCTCTCCTTGAAGGCCCTCTCATTTTCGAACCTCCTCCGGACCTCCGCAGCATGGCTGCTACCCTGATGCCGGGCTAGGATGTGACTATCCAGCTCTGATGCAGGAACTGTCTCATGACAGCCCCTCACCGGGCACAGCCGTTCCACCTCGATAGGCTCTCCGTTACGCAGATATACTTCGCCACTGCTGCTGCTCGATTGAGGTCCCTTCCACTCCCAGTCTGAATCAATCTCATCCTTCGTCTCCTGTGGCTTCGACCCTCCCCTCTCCTTCCTGCGCCTTGCCTTCCTCTGTGTATTTCTTGGTTCTGCCCGTTTGTCCCCAGAAGCCTTCGCCACGGCGCCATCATCAGAACGTCTCCTTGTCCTCTGCCGAGAGGTATCCTCTGCAGGGCTCCGATATTGAGCCCTTCCTCTCGCTGTTCCCCCACTACCAGAACAGCTCCGCGGCTCCTCAGAGAAGGCAGCCCCAGCAGCACTCCTAGACGGAGATCTTCCCCTCGGATCCGATGCTTTTGTCCCTCCTGCCTTCGCCCGCTTGCCCAGCCGAAGATTCTGGCTGCACAACCTGACCACGGTTTGGGGCATGCCGCCGTCGACTACTCCCGAGCGGACGGCTCTCCCTGAACGCATGCTCTGTCGTTCAACTCTTCACTCTCGTCCTTGATAGCTGCATCCACCTTCAATGGCTGCGGTTGGGGAACATCATCTCCTCCCCGTCTTGAATTGACACGCGTCCTCAGCCCAACGGAGCTCTCAGTAGCGGCGGCAGTTGAGACCGAGCTTCGACCATCGAAGTCGCCAGCAAGCTCCTTCTTCAGAGGAGACAACTTTGAAGGGACAAGGCCATTGCTCAGCCCTACGAGGAGGAGGCGGAGGAGACACCATGCTGACTGCGGCCTGGCTGCCTCCGCCGTTCCGACGGGAACCCTCAGAAGACAATGGTTCCAGCCTCTGCGGCCCTCGCTGCTGCTTCGCCCTACCCAGTGGTGTTCTCTCAGCCTTCGGCGGGCTTTTCTCCTCATCTCGATACCGCCGTCCAAGTACCTTATCCTCGTTATGGCCACCGAAGGACGATTCCTGCTTTCTCCGCCTTTGCCCTTTGCCGCGTGAACCAACACAGTTAGCCGCAAAGCGATTATACCCCCCGATAGCCGACGTCTCCGGCCGAGCCCCACCCTCTCCAGCCGCATCACTACGGCTCGGAGTACTACTGGTTTTATCCTCCTTCCCTTCGACCAATGACATCCCACGGCAAGCGGGCTCTCGCTTCTTCTTAGCGGCGCCTTCATCAGCAGTCAAGTCGACTGTCGGCCGGCGCTTCCGTCGACCGCCTTTGAGACGCCGGGCCGCCGGAGTCCTCTCGTAGACGTCCTCGGCGAATGTGAGGGACTCTTCTGAAGAGGAGCTCTTCACTTCGACCACATCAGACAGCCCGCCAGGGGACATGAGGAGTAAGAAACACTAAGAGAGATTAGCTTGCAGCGAACCCCACCCACCCAGGCGTTACCCCCCGTCTCGAAACGCGACACATCTCCTTCGTCATGAAAAGAATTCACGAGCTCTGCTGTTCACAACCCGCAGTACAAAGACAGTTCACTAGACCGCACAGGACTGACGCCTTCGGAGGAGGAGTTCTCCCACCCCGCACAGCAGACCCCGTAGATCCCTCCGAGTTGGCCAGCCAGTGTTCAAGCGAGCAAGAGGCAGCAACCATCCCATCGACTACTGATACTACTCTTCTACCCAGTGGTACCTTAGCGTCATCGCTCGAGTCGGTCCGAGAATCGATATAGCAGTGACACCATCGCGCGCCCTTCCGTCGGGTCAACTTTCTCGAAGTGTGGTGGCCTGTCGAACATCCCTCGCAGGAGCTTCCTCGACGTATGGCGGTTCTCGTGCCCTTCCTCAAGCCTTGCCGGCGCCCCAGCCTTGTACACCGCTTCCACAAGCTGCTCCATCCCCCTCAGTGGCACTCCCCTCACCTCCTGCTCCACCCTCAACGCAGTGATGAAGGCAGCACATATCCTCACAAAACTCCACCCAGCCGAACGGTTGCGAGTCACACCATCGGCAAGGGCCTGCTCGAGTGCTGGATGAAGGCGTTTCCGAGAATAGTACTACCACTCCTCGAGAAACCAGGACAGTAGTATCGCAGCAGAGGGCCGAGGGCAGGGCACTCCCGCCACCATCACGATCTCGCCATCACGGTCCTTCTCCCTCGCAAAGACCCTGGATCGGATCTCGAACGCTTCCTGACTCTCCTTGTGCAACAGACCGACGTGTTCATCCCGCTGCTGCCGCGTGTCGAAGACCTTCAGACAGCCCCTCACGTGGCATCTGAACCGGCGAAGGTCCGCGTGTTCATCAGGCACCACCTCATCCGCCGGCAAATCGACGGTCCCCCAGTCGGAGTGTATGTCTTCGCTCGACTCACTATCGCTGCTCTCTGATTCTGCATGAGCCATCGCTTGATGCTCAGCAGCTTCTCCACCTTCACCATCGTTCGGATTTCGCTCATGATCCCCACGCAAGTTCAATCCCCGGTCACGTCTCCCTCGCCAATCGTGGACCACGGGAAGTTCAGGTTTCTCATCCTCATCTTTCGCATCGCAGTCAGCCACCAAGTCAATGACCACAGCAGGATTCCGCCTTCGTCGCTTCCGCACTGGCGGCGTGATGATCTCAACCTCGGAGTCACTCTCTCTATCGCGGTCGGCAGCAACCATACAACAGGAAAACAATCAACTGAAAGAGAGGATAGCCTGTCAACACCTACTACTGAGTCAAGAAGCATGGCGGATTGAGTCGATCGGCAGGGTAGCGCCGAACTGCGGTGTACTCTGTCGCATGCGCCCTAGGCCACACGACCTAGGGAGTACGCCCCCAACGCTACTCAGTTAAGGGTGGGATGGCGGACGAAAGGAACCGCCATGACCATGTCTTAACGACACCCATAGCAGGTTTATTCGACGAGTTCCCGGGAGTAACCACGAGGCGGTCCCCGAGCGCTATTCCCGTGTTTCTTGATTAACTCTATACGGCCCTGAACTCACTCCACGGCTCAACCAGTAGGACCCCTGAGGTTCCCGCTCATCAACACAACAGGGAGAGCCGTAACACAGAAACGATTGATGGCCAAGTCGATTGACACCAGAAGGGACGCGTCAATGACCCGGCTACGAAAGCAGAATCGTTATTCGTTCGACGACCGATATAGTAAGAATCATAGCTTGAAGGAGAGATCACTCATTAATCATCACGCACGTCGCCTGGTTTGAGTGGTGGCGAAGGTTACGTTGATTGGGCCGCGTATGGCCACCGTTGACAGTCCGTTGGTGAAAGATTATTTCTTCGCAGTCCTCGCCTTCCGCTTAGTACGTTTAATCCTCTTATCAACGATGGGGTTCCCTTCCTTATCCACTTTGATGCATGCTCTGCGGGCTCTCTCTTCGGCCTTCTCGTCCTCTCGCAGTTCCCTCAAGTACCTCCGCTTCGCCCTCTCAGCATCCATCTTGCTCCCCTTGACCTGCCGTCGATCCTTCCCTCTATAGTAGGGCTTGTAAGACTTGTCCCTCGGACGGCCACGACTGGGGAGCCCTAGGGGATCTTCTCGACTGGCGTCAATCACGCGCCTGGATGGGGCGTTGGGCCTCGGTGATGGCTCTGCGGCATCCCTACTCTCCATCACGTTGGTAGTGTTGCCAATGACCACGTCATCATCATCGGACTCCATCGCCGCTCCCACCATCATCCTCTTGGCTGTAGTGGAGGTAGGGCATAAACAGAGAGAGGCAACCTAGGAGAAGAACTAGGCTGTGGGCCCCCAAAGTTCGCATCAAGCACCCCAAGGGAAAGAGTGCCAGAATTGAAAACGCGAAACATCCTCGTTAAGCGACACGATGAGAGGTAGCGACGTCAAAGTAGTAGCAAGATAGGGATTCAAAGATTTAGAAATGTTGCTCGATTCAAAGATGGTAGAAGAATGACCGAAGCACAGGAGCGATGATGGTCATAGGAGCAAGGGGTCAATGATAGCGGATAGACGTCAGTACAGCCAATGGACGCCGAGAATAGAATGATATAAACTATGAGACTCACTTCATTCAACTATGATTACCATGACCATGTGATCATGATTACTCTTGGGACGCACGCTTTCGTTTCTCGGTCCGCACTTCCTCCCTCAGGTCCTTCAGACGACTGCTACTACGTTTTCTAGCCACGATCTTGCTCTGCCTGTACTGTCGTCTGTCCCTACTACGATAGTACGGCTTGTAGGACTTATCCCTCGGCCGGCCCCTATACGGCAGCCTGCGAGGGTCTTCGGATCTCAACATCAATTACTCTCCGCAAGACCCTTCGCTGAGCTGGCGAGTCGACAGAGACATCCTCCCCAGCCTCGGCCGCGCGCTCGACCGGAACCGCGGCATCTCCATCCGGGCTGATGCCTTGCTCGGCCATCCGAAAACACAGAAAAAAACTGCAAAATTATCAAGTCCCCTAAAAGCCAACTCAACAGTAAAGGATCTGATAAGTGTACGGAAACAACGTTGGTGGTGATGATGATGACCACTAGAGGGTTTACGAGAATGCAGATACCTTCCCAGGGGGCGCCGTGAGCAGCTTCGGCAGCCTTTCTCCTGCCCACAAGCCTCTCCAGAGCATAGCCATCGCAGCTGCTATAGAGGCAGGTGGAGTAGCACTGGCTCGGCACTCTGACGTCCCGGAGGAGATCTTCGTAGATCTCCGGTCGCTCTGGCACACCGTAGAAGAGGTAGTGTTGAATGCCCTTGATTCGGAGCTTCCTATACCACAACAAACGCTCCGTCATGAGGATGACCTTCTTCTGCTGAGTCAAGAAGAACTGCCGAGCTCGACCCATGGACTTGTTAGAAGAATACTCATCAATCGCCACGAAGGAGGCGTCATTTTTCTTGAGGAACGCGCGCAACCTAAGATACTCGAAGTAGGAGCTCACGCAAATCGCCAGACGGCCGAGGCCGGCGCCGATGTCCTTCCAGTATCGCTCCTCGAAGAACTTGAGGTACTTATCCGAGGCCTCTGAGGGGTCATCGACAGCAACATGCATGAACAGCTGCTTCGCTATGCCGAGATTCACCGAGCACTTGGCGACCGTGCCGAGCTTGGTAGAGGGCAGCATGCGGATCCATCCCTCGCCAGTTGCCTTCTTTGCCCTCTTCCCACGTGTCATGTATCACCGAGTCCATGAGGGGGTTGTAGGTATCGGTCAACACTACCGTCTGTCGGAACCTCCTGGCGAGCCCGTCGGCTATCCAAGGCCGAAGCCGGGAAATATCGGCGCCCTCGGGAAGGGTCGAGGGTTGGACGTTGGTGACTTTGAGAATCTCGAGCACATGGTCCCAGTTCTGCATACTGAGCACATCGGCCCGGTCAAGAAGGACCATCTCGATTGAAGAGAGGAAGTCAAACTCACGCTTGGCATCCCCTTCGGCACCAGTGATGAGTCGGAGCCCTAGAGGGGAGGCTATGATGATGTCCGAGGCGCTGAAGGGGGCGTACAGGCGGACCATCCTCCTGCCCACCTGGATGCCCACCCGGAAGTCGTCATCGGCGAAGTCGTCCTCCGGAAAGATACCGTCTCCGCCAGTCGGTCGCCTCATTCTTGCTGGAAAACTCGTCCGTGCCGAACTGGTCATCGAAGCGCTTCTTGTTCATCGTCTGTTGGTTGTTAGGGAGCCAACTTGAGCAGCCACTGCACATACTCCCGAGCCACGTTACGGAAGGGGCAGAGGATCAACACTCGAGGCCGGGAGAATCCCTGATCTCGGTACGGATCCGAGTCGAACTCCTCCGTCTTCTCCCCGAGCAAGGCGTGCTTCCGCAGCTTCTCGTTGTTCTTCCACACAGTGTTCCTGGCCCTCACTACATGTGCCATGACATGAGACATGGCCACCTGCCGAGTCTCCCTCTGCGCCTCAAAGTCCATGCCACCATAGACGACGTCGCTATAGGTAGACAGGGCGGACGCCAATGCACGGCCCTTCCCGCTCAAAGCCTCATTGCTGCACCCATTCTCCTCGAAGGACCGCTGTATCTTCGGCAGGAGGTCGACGAAGCCCTCGTTTTTCTCCAACAGCTCCACCGTCCGATGAGTACCATGAACCTTGCACCGATCCAGCTGGTCCGTCACCTCGGCAGTGACATCGTTGTGCGCTCCCAGCTGGGGGATTTCCTGCAGGTTGTACGAAGAGTAACCCACAGTTTCGGCGCTCTCCTCTTCCTCGTCGTCACTACCAGCTTCGCTACCAGCACCGTCCTCTTGCTCCTCCGATACCACAATCGTCTCGTCAGGTGCATCGCCATCCTCCTCCGCCTCCGCTTCCGCTTCATCGGGAAGGTCCTCAGGGAGCTCCTCGCTATCGTCGAGTTCAACGGCGCCTTCCAGCTCAGCCGCTTCTGCCGGGCTCTCCTCTCCTTCACCCACCACGGACTCTTCCTCGTCACTCGAAAGCCTATCAGCGTCCACTCCCAATGACATAAGTAGCTTGTCGAAATCGCCGATGTCCTCGCTCGGCCCCTCAGCCTTGCCCGTCAGAGCTTCCCGCACAGCCGCATGAGTTGCCCTGGACGCAGCCTCAGCAGCAGCGGCAGCCTCCATCCTCGCGCTCCTCAAGGCACCTAAGTGAAGGTCCTTCGGTAACATAACACACGCCCGGTGAGAACGCAAGCCGTTGTCGCTGTAATTCAACGTCCGACACGCCTCTTCAGGACTAAGAGTAATTCTGAGTTAGGGTCACGCATCTACTGTTTAATTACAGAAGAAATTTGTTCTTTGACGCAACATTAACTACGCGGCATCGGAATGGACGATGAACAGCCCGCTGACTGCAGTCCACAAACGCCCGCATGACAGCCGCCTTCCCTTCTACCCTTAGCCTCCTGCTTCGCCTTCTTGTCCAGCTTTTTCTGTTTCTTCTCCATCACATCTTCCGCGTCCAGCTTCCGCTTCCTCTTCTTCCCCAAGGGGTTCTTCGCCTTCGTCTTGTAGTTTCTGAACTTCGCCATTCAGACGCGGAAAATCTGCGAAACTCTACCCTCCCCCACACTCCTCAAAGACAACTCAACAAAATGTCCCGCAGAAACGCTTCAACTTGTTATAAGGCGGGAGATGAAAAATCATGTTGGTTGATAGCGGTTCGAACGGAAGAAGAATATTAATATACGGCGGTCGCGACTATCGCCCGACCGTTGGAGAAAGCGCTTATCACTACCCATCGTCATTTACGGCTCAGGGAGTCTCCTGAAACTGCAGTTGTGCCGACTACCACGGCCTTCATGATCGCGGTGTGCCCAACGAAGTGTCAACAAGTACTAACGCCAACCCATGCAGCGAAGAGGCTTATTCAGTGGAGCCCCTCCCTGGTAAAAATCCTAGCAGGATTCACAGTCAGCGGATGCGCGATCAGTGCGTGAGACAGTGCGTTGTCCCCTTGCCTACCGTTCCTCGCTCTTCGCCTCGCCCACACGCGATAGGGCTACAGAGGTTCTTTTGGACAACACTCTTTCACTCCGATCGGTCCTCTGTGCTAGATTCCCTGAGGCCCGATGAATATCAGCCCAGTCCGAATGCATTCACCTTCCTCGATTCAACATGTGTCGCGACGGCATTCGCACGAGGCCCTAGAACGCGCCGCATCGATCATGGGGGCGTGCGCCAAATTTGTCTGGCCGTTTCGCCCGCCTACGCGACGGAGCTTTGCAGCGCAAGATCTAACTCATTCATCGGTCCATTACGAACTCTCATAATGTCCACTGAGATTGAAACTGGCCTCCCTGCTGCTGAGTTGCCGTCCGTCCCCCCTGTCGAGGTGAAGCCTCTGCCCGGTGACGACCTCAATGCCCTCGGCCCGATGCCTCAGTTCGGCGAAACTCCTATGGTACATGGAGCCCTCTAGTCGGTCTCTTCGCCTTCTAGATCTTTCGACTCGACTGTTACTACTCGTTTGTTCTAGCGCTGTCCTTCACGGCCCATTCCGTGTTGGAAGGACGGCTGCTCGCGGGATGTTGCCTGACCGACCGTTTCGTTCGAGGCGAACCCCTCCTTGACTGTTGCTGATTGGATTCTGCTTCCTCAGGCGCCCTGGATGGCTCAGCCTATTGCTCCTCCGCTTCCTTCGGCGAGGGCTCTGGCTCCGTCCGATTTCCAGCAGCAGTTCGTGAACCGCTGCCTGTACGCTGGGAAGAATGTCTTGGACGAGGGAGCTATAGCGTAAGTATCGTGGCCTCGCGAATTCTCCCGTTCATTCTCCCGAATTCTCCCGCCTTGGTGCCTCAGGTTCTCGGCTCCTGGCATCCCTGATGGAACTGATCTTATGTTCAAGGCTAATGGCACCGAGATTGGTGGTTCAGCTTTCGCTCCACTCCTTCAACCCCCAGCCCCTCAGCCCGATTACTTTGGTCATCTCCTCGGCCACCCTATGAACCCTACACTGTACGAGGACGACAGTATCGTGTCTGTCGAAGACGATAAGGACGAGCCCGAGGCAAAGAGGAGTGTAGAAACCCCCGAGGAAGACCAGGAATCTGTGAACGCCAAGGATGAGGAGGATGAGTCTCCTGTTGGTAAGGTGACCGAGGGCAGAGCTGCCACTCCGGAGCTTGCTCCCACCGAGGACGCTGAGAGCTCGGACGACTCTGGCGACGATGACTTCGACTACTTCGGGCACATTATGGGTCACCCGATGAATCGAGGAAACGGCCGAAAGAAGACCCCGAAGCACAAGACGAAGAAGTCGAAGAAGACTAAGACCGAGAAGATTGAGTCGGACGAGCCTCAGGTGTCTGTCTTGAACCTGTTCCTGGGTGGAGTTGAGGTGTGTGACCGCGAGGAAAACATATCGTAAGTTGTAGCCAGCGGCGCCTTAGTGTTAAATTGCCAATTTGTTGATTTGCTTCCATTTTCAGGCATTTCGCTAAGAACGAAGACTCAAGCATGGAGGTATCTAAAGAGGAGGCGCTCGAGGCTGCTGCGGATGGCGATGCCGAGGCCAATGATGACAGTCATCTGAGTGCTGCTGAGCAGCAGATCGATCAGTCTGCTTTCAAGGATAGCCCCATCAAGAACGTGTCTGCTTTGATTGAGGAGCCATCGAAGATTGACCCGCCCGTGGAGTTGCCGGAGGACGATGAGGTGGCGCCAGTCGAAGACAGTGACGAGCCCGAGAAGACTGGGGGCCCTGGCGAACCTGAGAATGCTGTGGCTACGTCGCCAGTGGCCAAGGCGAGTGATGAAGTGCTCAAGTCCAAGCAAGGGTCCCGGGTTCCGAAGGAGATCAACCCTACTGCTCAGAGCAACACGAACGTTGCCGCCCAGTCTTTCGTGCGGCCCGACGCCCCAGCTCAAAAGTAAGCTAGCTTGGTAACTTGATTCGGTGTCGATCATTGATTCTCTCAGAGTTCCAAGTGAGAAGATCACTGATAAAGTCGTTGATGATAACGCCGTCTCGGGCAGAGTGCGAAACGCCGCTGCTGCACCTACGAAGAAGAAGTCCTTCTTTGGGAGCTTATGTGGCAGCAAGAACTAAGCGTGAAGATGACCTTTCTCGACTGCTTCTGCGGATGGGTTGACTGATCAGCTTCACTTTGTCCGATCGGACTTTTCTATCTATCGAGACTGTGATCTTGGTGGTTGCATGGTAACATGACTCACAGTACATTATTTGTTCTAATTAGATGTTCAGAAGGGTTTGTGGTGAGCTTGCTCTGGCTGTTACGGCGCCCAAGGAGTTGTAACTCAGTGCTTGTACAAGCTCCTGTCTATCATACGGAGGGACCCTCCTGTTGGAATCCGGCATCTATCATCACCGCTTTATCGTATCTCATGTCTTATTAACATTGCTGGGTACGACATTGCCAGTGAAACCCATAAGGGTAGCTTCATCAATGGTCTTGCCTCTTTGTTTGTCAATCCACTACTTGGATGGATCTCGCTTGTGTACTTGCCGGTTCGCTTGTTTTTACTCTGTTTTTCTCAGCTTCTGAGATACTCCCGCATGATGGCAGCTAATGTCCAAGCTACAGAGCAAGTCTACGAGCAGCATGCTGAGCCCTACGATGGTGCTTATGGCATGAGTCCCATGCCCCAGTATGGCGAAGCTCCAGTGGTAGGTCTCTTTGTTTCATTACTTCGAATCTTTGTGGTGCAGCTGTTCCTCTCTCAGGCCATGTGGCAGTCCGTCCCTATTGCTCCTCCGTTACCTTCCGCAAGAGATATTGCCTCTATGGATTTCCAGCAAGCTTTTGTACACAAGTGCCTTTATCCCAGCCAGAGCTTCCTCGTATCCGAGGGCTTTGCTGAGCACGAGGAGAAAGAGGAGTCTGAGGAGCGAGATGAGTAAGTTTCGCTGCCAATTTCTCGAATTGGGTCCTATTTCTTGCCTGCCTCAGGGTTGTTGAGACTAAGGTACGAACTCCAAGACTTCCTCGTGAGCCGCAACCGGACTACTTCGGTCACTTATTGGGGCATCCTATCTCTGCGGACGATGACGAGGACTTAGAAGAGGATTCGACTTCAAAGTGTCGGGACGAAGCTGAGCAGAACGACGTGGAGGATCCCGTCGCTGATGCCCCTGAGGAGCCAATCCAGGAAGACGTGGTGGTGGAAGCTCCTGAATCTCCCGCAGCTCCTGAGCATGTGGGAACACCCGAAGTTGAACACGAGGTTGTGGACGTGCGCCCTGAGAGCAAGCCGGTTCCTTCCGAGTCGGACAAGGAGCATGAGATCTCTGAGGAGTCAACCGAGGATGACGATGTCGACTACTTCGGGCACATAATGGGACATCCTATGAATCATAGTAACAGCCAGCGCAAGATCAAAACTCCCAAAGAGAAAGAAGCCCCCAAGATTGAAGAGACCGATTCACAAGAGACTCAGGGATCCGTTTTGGGCTTGTTCTTGGGAGGCGTTGAAGTCTGCGACCGAGAGGAGAACATCGGGTAAGCGGGATATGATTTGTTACCTTCTTGATGGATTGTGTATCCTCCTTCAGACAATTCACTGTTCGACCCGGAGAGGAATCTGCTGATGCTGGCGGTGGTGCGAAGGACGTGGACGAGACTGCCCCAGTCGCCAAGACCGAGGAAGCTACCGTGCCAGAAGTTGAGGCCGTAGAGGAGACGCCTGAGGTCGTCGATGCACCCAAGATTGAACTTCCCCGCGACGCAGTGCATCATCGAGTCGTCGAAGAGAGCTCGAAGCCATCTCCACCGGAAGTTGCTATGCCGGCGAAGCAGGAGAGTCAAGCTCCTGCTGTCGCGCCGCAGCCGTCTCGAGACCCCGAGGTCGTGCAAGCCCGTAGTGTGAGCGTAGAAGCTAAAAAGTGAGTCCTGTGATCCTGGGCGCGAGCTTCGGATACTCCGGTGTGCGTTATTCTCTTTCCGCTCGTAGGTCCGGCAAGGCTGAGCAGCCCGTCGAGACAAGCTCTGCTAGAAGTACGACGAGAAAGAAGTCCTTCTTCGCTGGACTGTGCGGGAGCCGGAACCAAGATTAGAGTATCGGAGACTTGAACGTACAGAGACCGTGATCTCAGTACCTCCACGTTATGCATGTCATTATGTGTACAGTACACTAAATTAATGTCGACGCTAGTACACTGCAGGAGCCATTGCTATGTGATGGACATCCTATGATGGTTCTTTCTGGAATCAGATATGTCATTGAACATCAACTATCATTTTTATCACTGATTTTGTTTGATCCGCTACTGATTGTATGAGTATACTGGCTGCTGTGAGGAGGTCGTTAGTCAACTCGTTGGAACTGAGTTGGTCAATTAGCGAAGTTTTCGGGTTCGAGGGGGATTTACGGTTGGCGGTTCCCGTTCGCTCTTCTGGTCTTTGAACTAGTGACGTTGTCTGTGAGTGAGATTTATCGCCCTTGAGGATTTGCGGCTTCGACTGTAGTTTATCACTTGCAAGTTCTCGTTTGTGGTTTGCATCCCACTAGATATCATCATTCCTGTGAACCTCCGTATTCCTGCCTAGACGCCCATTCACATTCTATCATGCCTAATGAGCTCTGAGCTGCACTGCTGATTTTAGCTCACTATCTTAACTCTGTCCTTCGGACGCAAAACTTGTGCGCCCCTGCCTGTGTGACCGTTTCATATCGTCCTCGCTGCGTCCTGTGTTGGCGAAGCGAGATGCGCTAGGGAGTCGTCTCATCTTCCGGGTGTCCGCTATCTCCTGTTCATTCAGCTTTGATCCTTGGTAAGCTTCTGCGTAATGGCCACCAGTGTTGAAGTTCCTAAGGAGATTAACATTGATCAGCAAGCTGAGTCTTACAATGAAGCTAATACGTTGAGCCCGATGGCGCAGTACGGCGAGGCTCCTATGGTGAGTTGTTTCATTTGCTGTGGCTGACTCGTATGAACGCATCTGTCTTTCTGTTTATAGGCTTTATGGCAGTCGGTGCCCATCGCCCCGCCTCTCCCTTCTGCGGATAGCATCGCTCCACCTGACTTCACCGAAAATTTTGTCCAGAACTGCCTCTACCCGAGCAAGACTTTCCTCGTAGCGGAAGGGCTCGAGCCCGAGAAAGATGAGTAAGTATTAGCCTGGTGCAGATCTTAATGTGAGATCGAGCTTGGTTATATCATGTTTGTTGTGACAGGGCAACAGATGAATCTCCTAAGAAGGAAGAAGATACTGAGAAGAAAGTGTCGAAGCCCCGCACCCCTAAGGGCCCTCGAGAGCCTCAACCTGACTATTTTGGACATTTGTTTGGTCACCCGTTGAGTGCTGACGAAGAAGATGACGAGGAGGAAGACCCATGTGAAGGTGAAACCAAGGAGCTTGGCACTGTTGATCGAGACGTTGACGAGAAGGCTGGTGATGTTGATGAGAAGGCCGATGATGTTGATGAGAAGGCCGATGATGTTGATGAGAAGGCTGATGATGTTGATGAGAAGGCTGATGATGTTGATGAGAAGGCTAATGAGGTTGTCGAGAAGACTAATGAGGTCGACGAGAAGAGCAGAGACTTTGGTGAAGCGACCAAGGGCGAGTCCGATACTGTGCTAAAGGCCTCTGAGAAGCCTCCAGCCGCAGCGATTGAGCAGTCCGGCGAGAGAGTGCCTGAGGAGAATTCTCGTGCTGAGGTTGAGCCTACCAGGGAGGCTTCTGAGCCCGAAGCGTCCTATGACGGTGATGATGATGTCGACTACTTCGGACATATCATGGGCCATCCTATGAACCGTGGGACCGGCAGCCGGAAGGCGAAGAAGCAGGAGTCTCCAACTAGAAGGGAGCCTTCGCCTCAGAAGTCCGCGCCCAAGGCCGAAGCTGAGTCTCAAGAATCACAGGGTTCCGTTCTCGGACTGTTCTTGGGAGGTGTTGAGGTGTGCGACAGGGAAGAGAACATCGGGTGAGTTGAGACGTTGAAAGCGCGATTTTGCTTGTCTTTTGATTTCGTCCTATAATTGCTCTTCTTGTCAGCCAATTCACTTCTCGTGGGGACGAGCCTGTTGACAGTGCCGACGTCCAACCCGAGGTTCGTGAGGACGTTCGATCGACGGAGCCCGAAAAGTCTCGAGAAGTGGAGGAGAAGGCCGTCTCGCCAGAGAAGCTCCCGTCATCGTCAACAGCAGCGAACGATTCTTCCAAGGCGAAGGCTGAGCCCGTCGAAGCCGCTCCTGAGGCGACGGCTCCTACCGCGAACGAGCAAGTTCCGGCCAGCTCTGCTCCCGAAACTCCCGGGGTCGAGAAGACTCAAGAAGCTCCCGTTGAAAAGATACCGGAGAAGATTGTGGTCGAAACCAAGCCTGCGGAGGACAAGCAGTAAGTCTTTGGAGGTTCTTTCGCCGAGATCTTGAATCGCTATTCGTCTTTCAGGGTGGCCGAAAAGAGGAATAACGAGGCAGTCGGTTCCTCCAGTACCGCCAAGAAACCAGCGAAGAAGAGCCGATCATTCCTCGGGAATTTGTGTGGCAGCAAGACGATGGACTGAATCTTGCGTATTTCCCGTCTTACTTTAGCGCTCTAGAGGCTGTGTCCTTCTGGGGATCTGCACGTCAACCGCAGTACATTATTTATCAATTAATCTTTGTGTGATCAGTGATCGTTAGTAGAGTCAAGAATGGATCAAGACTTGGGTGTTGTGTTAAAAAGTTCCTCAGGTGTGGATGAAAGATATCACATCCTATTTTTTCTTGGTATCACCGAGGCTGAGGTAGTTGGATACCCACGTCGTTTTTCTTAGTTTTGGTTAGAGAGAATCTGTTTTGCGCGTTTATTCCACGCAGTGAATGTAAGATATTTCTTTTGACCGGTCAATCTATTGGGCGAGTACATACATCTCGGGTCTCGGGATGAGATCCGAGTGCTCCCACATTTTCGCAGCACGCGCGACCGCGTGCAGGAATCCTTGCTGACAGTCCAGTTCATTGCCTTCGCGTGCCAAACCTCGACTCGAACACAAGACACCTCAGGATTGGGCTATCATCTTGACTCAGCGGCTCGATTAAGCAGATATACAGCAATATCCATATACAAGCGCCCACCAAGCACAGTGTGTCGCACCTCCAAGCACACGTGCTTTCCAAAGCAATATATGAGCCGCGAAGCGGAGAGCACGCGTTATCGAATAAAGCTCAAGCAGGATTCGATATCTATAGCTATAATTATCCCGTTGTCAAGACCCCTGCAGCAAGGAAAAACTCTTAAACGCAATACTACAGGAAAACAGAAAGTTACCCCAAAGTTCCGCAGTGGTACAGCTTGAGAAGATAACATGATTCTTGGACATATAGGGCACTTGATATTGATATCCCGACCATCGCTAGTCCCCTTCCGGCGATGCGCAGTGGTAACAATTTGTCGAAACGCCGAGTTGCTCACGACGTGTCCGCACACCTGCAACTTCGTCAACTTCAAATTACAAATCAGCATACACTCACAAGCATTATGGGAAAGTCAGGCCTATCCCAGTCATCGGCTGTTGTTGTCATCTTACGAGACACGGGACAAGTGAACACCGAGTGGGGTGTGAACCGCTCAGGCAAGTCGAACTCAACGGGGAGTGATTCGCAAGGGACCTGCAGATCAGAGGGTGCGCGTCCGATGGCCCTATGCGGTTCCTCATACGCCCAGCACTTCATGACGCTGTACAACAGACTGGACTTCCAAAAGCTGCCGCACAGCCACTCTTCCGCTGGCGAGCAACTGCCAGAAGACCTCGTGAACAGAGTTGGATTCAAAGCTCAGCTCACCAAGTACAATGGTGATTCCTTGGGTACTCCTGGGGTGTCGCCCTCGGATGGCTGTGATAGGACGCGGCTGGAGCTAGCAAACCTGTCTTGAGCAGTGGAATGCTTCTACAACACCGCATGGACTTATCCAACCTGTTATGGGATTCAGCAGGCGGTTCTTCCTGCCGTGGTGGATCCGGCGTCCGTGCAACTCGGCGGGCATTTTCCTGAAAGTGGTGCACAGAATACAGCCGAACATGCTATGCCATAACTGCAGTACTGCGAGAATCCGCATGACAAAGTTTGCATCATGCAGCTGGATCGCCGTTGGCCGCGGTGCTCTCGGCGAAACATACTCCGCAGAGGTAGCCTAAACATCCCAGGATCGGCGATGAAGGCCGCACCTGCTCGAACCTTGCGCGCTTTACCTGGCGTTGACGTTCCCTCGCTGCTCTAGGAGCGGGAGGAGTCCGCCGCGTTATCCGAATCGGAGGCCGATCACGTTCTCTCTGTCGGAGGTGAGTTCTGCCATCCATTTCCTGTGTGTACTCCCGGAAGGCGCAAGGCAGACTCACCGTAGCGATGGAGGTGAGGAGAATTGCCCTCCGGGTTGGAAACGACTGTCGACCGTCGTAACGGCAGGAATCTGTACTAGATATTCAGCCCGAGTCACGGCTTCATCTTACCGTAGACGGCAGTACCGGCTCGTCATCCCAACAGTGCAGGGAAACCGGGTCGTCCCTGATCGTCAATTTCAAGGTAACCCCGCGTAGAGACGCATGCCTACAACTCCGCTTTGGCCGTGGTAATAATCTCCTCGACGTCCTCGGGCAAACCGGCGCTCGGCGGGGTACATACAGAATAGAAGCCAGTTCGAGCATACCTATCGACCCAGAGTCCGAGCAGCGTTACATGCCTCGCAACCACTCACCCCTCCCGAGGCTCAGGCGTCCACAATCGGTATCGTTTGGGAGGAGGACATTCTCTCGGAGGGAGCGACGTTCTCTCTTCGCGAAGGTCCTCCACGCTCGGCGTTCGTTCATCCCTCGTGGGAGAGTACATATGGCCCTCGAGAACGAGCCTTTGATCACACGAGCTTAGTGTCGCCCTCCCCTACCGGCCAAGTTCCCCGAAAAAAGAGAGTCCAAAATCTATCCAATGCGTTGTTGCCCAGCCCAGCAGCTGTCGCTGAGCGAAAGCACAATCATGATGAATGATAGAAAGGCAACTGCTGTACCCAAATGAGCTTCGCGTTTCGCCGTGGGGTAGGCCAGGGCCAAGAGGCAGCTCTGAAGTTTCTTCCTTTGCTCTGCACTAACTCGCCCAACCGTAGGGTCCCCGCCTTCAAAATTCTCACGGACGTACCTAGGATCCCGCTGACCAGCGAACAGTCTACTGAGCACTAACTCTAAGATCTCAGCAGACTCAACTCCACTTCCAATCATCTCGCACACCTGAGCAAGACGCCAATGACACCCGACTGAGGCTTCCACGCTATCTACCTTCTGCAGCAGAAGATCGCGCTGAGTGTTGTCGAATATCTCCCTCCTCATCGCCGTGGCTCTCCCAGTTGTTCTATTTTTCTTCAGCCACTCCATTGCCTCCTCGAGCTCGCCCTCTGCTTTGACGCGCTCGGCTTCTCGATATGTCCGCAAATAACTGACCAACATACGGGGCAATCAGTACCCGGTCTCTGAACAGTGAGTCCTACTGCTCGGGGACCAAGTCCATGATACCGTCCAGGAGCCCCACCTCCTCGATGAAAGCCTCGAACGCGTCAAAACTGCCTGTTTGCAGAAGATGCACCTATTGCAGTCGTACGGCCCATGGCGTGGAGGTTGACTAAGCCCCACAGCAACGAGTTTCCGCATGTATCGAGCGAAGTCCGCCTGCTGCTCTGGCGTCTCTGGTGATTTCGGCATAACGTGTTGCCGTATGGCCTTAGTTACCTCTCCCTCAGCCAGGGCTTGGAACCTGCGGACGTCGAAGGTACCGGAGTCGCAGAGGACTCCCCACTCACTCGGACAGAGACCGAGAGAGTTGAGACAGTCTTGCATGGTAGTTTTGATGCCGCTTTCCGAGCAGGGATGCGGCGCTCGAGTCCTTCGCCTTAGTAGCGAGCGTCGTCAGAGCCGCAGGGGGTCGCCTGAAGGGATCTTGTGACAGGCATAAGACTCAGTAGTAGCTCACGTCATGTCTGACAGCCAGCAAAGCTTCTCTAAGCCGGGACAGTTGTTGCTCCGCTTCGTTGAACACTCTTGTTTGTTCATTGCCCACGGCTTCGACTTCCTTCAAGATGCTTGCCATGGTTGGAGGCGGCCTCTCCGACGGTGTGGAGGACATCTTCACGATTTAAAAAGTGTCACTCAGATTGCCACTGATGACCAAACCGTACCCCAATGCATTGCGTCACATCCGCCGCAGAGACAACGGAGACCACCAAGGAATGCTCCTCAACTCGATAACGCAACATTCTCTCTTCTGTTCAGGAAGGCTCGACCTCCCCATCGATTTCAGTCGGACAATCCAGAGTGCATGCATGGCTGTTGTATGATTGCCAGCTATCATGGCGAATGCGGTGAATAAGGATACTGTCGTTGCCGCATCCCCTAGTGAACATGCTGTGACGACGAGGGAAGTCATGGAAGCGACCGTCGCTCATATCCACCCAGTGAACATCCTCGAGGCCGGCTAGCCAGTATCTACTGCAATACCACAACACCAGCAAATCCTGGAACTTTCAGGCCCACCCAATCTGCACATCGGCAGCTCCTCTGGACTTCAGGACGCCGGCGTTGCGTGCAATGAATCTAGTTACTTCTGAGCCCAACACCCACCCCATCCCGAGAGGCCAAGTCGGAGTCCAACGACTACCGAAGTAGTCCACCTGGAAGGCGGTTCACGACGTTGAGCACAGGGTAGCGGTCACAGTTACGATCCGCTGGGATTCACTCAAGGCTTCGGCTACGCACTGCTCTACGACCTCCGCACCATAAATTTGGCACGTGGATACGTAGTGCAGGCAGGGCCCCGAGAGCGAGGTTGAACTGAGCGCACACGTCCCGGAGTGACTGGTCGTCCAGGCACTTGCTGCACGGTTTACAGATGTCGCAAATGTCAATGCCGGAGACAGTGACGTCTAGCGGTGTCGACATGAGGTACCTGGCAGGAGGTACTACCTGCCTGGGATGAACCGGCGAACTCCAAGATCGTCTAGCGGTTCCGACTGACACTGGACTGAGTCCAGTAACTGAAGTCCCGCGACTCACCCCATAACCAGCATAGTCGCTTCGTTTCCTGTGAGTTGGAGAAGATGTGGTATCAGCCGAGGGATACTCAAGAAGGAGTCATCATCGAGATAAACCTTCGCAGGAAAAGAGCTCTCGAGGAAGCGGCCCGATGTCTATCAGCTACCATAAATTCCGATTGAGGGTTGCTCTCCAAAAACCCATCGCGTGGCCAGAAGTATCCTCGAGCCGCGGGCAGTCGGGCGGTCGAGGACGTAGGTGACGTCCCGCTTGACTGGTGGGTCCAGGTCGGGAGAGCTGTCGAAGACCACCTAGCGACAACACCTGGCCAGCTTTCAAGCCCTGATGGGGTCCGCTACCAGGTCACGCGGGGATACTTCTGCAGCTCAACGCGAGAGCTCTCCTCGAACTCGGGGAGATCGCGCCCATGGCGAAGACCAGGCGGAGGGTCACGTTCGGGAAGTGGTCGTAAGTTACTCCAGAGCAGCTGTTGAACCACTCCCTGAGGTGCGGAAGTCCGACCATCTGAAGTTGCCAGAAGGAAGCTTGCCGCAACGCTTGCCGCCGTTCCAGATTCTTCCAAGGAGATGTCACTATCAAAGATAGGTCCAGGGCTGCAGCGGCTGCTGGTGACCATAGTAGACTTACGCGCATACGCGTTCAACTACAGGAAGGCGCTACTCAGAGCTGCTCGGAGGGGCCACCCAAGATGCTTAGTGTTCGGGCTTGCTGTCGATCGACGAGCAGGCGCGACCGGGTTCTCTCCAAAACTACATCCCAACGCAACGCTCCGCCTTTTGAAAGCATTCTTTATAGCTTAAAACATCGTGCAGAGTAGGTAATGGTATTGAGTAATGTAACGAACTAACCAAGAGTAATGCTGAGCTCCTTCATGTCGGCCCAGTTCTGACCGTACTTCATGCTCACCTCCAGTGGAACACTAAATCGATCGCCTTCATCGTGGCCCGGGAGTGCAGGATTCTGCATCTCTCGGAGCAGCAAGCGGCCCAACCTATCAACGTCATCTCTGTGGCAGCTGAGCACGAACTCGTCGTGGATCGACAACAGCAGCTGTGGTCGACCATGCTGCCATTTGACCTCGTCCAGGGCGTGCGCTATTTGCACCATAGCCGACTTCATAATATCAGCAGCGCTGCCTTGGATGATGCTATTGATACAGAACCGTTTGGCCTCGCTCGAGAGCCCACCATTCTCATCCCGATCAATCCTTCGTCGGCGCTTGCAGATGGTCTCAACGTAGCCGTCTTTGTTCGCGTCTCTCCAAACCTTGAACATCCACCTTTCCAACTCGGGAAAGGCATAGCTGAACTGTCGCTTGAAACCCTGGGCCACGGTGGTGGTGACCCCCATCTGCCTGGCCAGTAGATGGATACCAGAGCCATAGACCAGAGCTAGACAGCAGACTTTCGCCTTGTTTCTCTCGGGCTTCGTAACTTCTTCAGCCGGTTTCCGTAGTATCATGGCCGCCATATTGGTGTAGATGTCCGCACCGTCGACGGCGAAACTCTCCCGTAACGCTCCCCTGCCCACAAAGTGAGCTAGGACCCGTATTTCCACTTGGCGATAGTCGACGCTGAGCAGACAGTGGGAGTCGAGGATGGGCGAAATGAAGGCCTTCCGTAAGCTGATGACGCCGAGGTCCTCGAGCTCGTGCGACCGGGGGATGTTCTGCAGGTTGGGATTGCTACTCGACAGGCGGCCAGTCACCGTCATAGTCTGGTTCCACACAGTGTACAGACGGTTCTTGCCCAAAAAGTTGCAACCTGCCGCCACTCCGCTCCGCGGTTGGAAGTACTCCAGCAGACCAGGCCTGGGAGCGCTTTCGGGTAGAGACCTGATGGTGTCCACGTAAGTCGTGATGAGCTTCGCCACTTGTCTATGCTTGCGTATGATCGACACGACCGGATGCTGGTCGACCATCATGCTCAACACCTGTTGGAAGTAACTCCTCGGAAGCCCAAGATGCTGATATCTACCTCATCCCCGGTACTGCGGCTCCTGCGACCAGCTGGGGGCTGTAGGCCGAGGTCGTCGTACAGGAGGGCCGCTACCTGACGGACTAACTACTATATTGAAATGGTGGCTCATAGTGAGGAAACACATCGAAACACGACGGACCTGTGCCGGTGATGTCATCAAGATCTCCTTCTTCACCAAGGCTTGGGCCTCCCGCTCGAGCTTCGCCATAGTCACTGACATTGAGGGATGACATCTCCCGTTGCGGCCGAGAAAATCCGCATTTGAAGTGTACAGCGAAAGTGCGGCAAATTCGAATGAAGCGCCGCTACCTTCGAGGTCAGAACGCCACTGTTGCATGACCGAGTGGTCGAATGGCGCTCCGGTGACCGACATCAGAGTCAACACTCGGAGCCACTGGCAGCTCCTGTTGTAACGCGACTTCCGTTTGGTCTTGTGCGTTCACCTGATGCACAACAGCCGTAAAGGAGAGTATGGCTCAGCATGAGAGAAGCCAATCCTCGGGCTTGAGCCTACCTTGCCGGACAGCACCGTTATGAGGTCGCTAGACTCAGGCAAGTCATGGTCGACCAGCATTCTCCAGGGGTGGGACCTGACTCGAGACGGGTAGCCCAGCCCAAGGGGGCATGCCCTCACTCCTGCAGAGTGGCCGGCTCTCCTGCTCGCTTGTTGGCGCTGTCCTCTCCATAGACCGTCTTGAGGTGGTCAATATCGTAGCAAGCGCTACCAGCAGCAGAGTCGAGCACCCACGCCAGGATCGCCAGGTCACCCACGTCGGCATAGAGCATTTCACTCGGCCTGAGATGGGCTCGAAGGCGATGCTGAGAGCAGCTAGCTCTTCGCAGCTCACCGGTCAATCGCAAAGTATCTCAGAGTTTCTTGGATGTTGAATACGAAGGCCGGCGTCTGTACATCGCACCGACGGCACGACAAAATGTCCGCTAAAAAATCCATGGTTCGCTCACAATAGGGGAGCACATAAACCTGAGATAACGACAAGTGCAATCCATAGCCTCCCGAGCTGCGGGGACTGGCACCAAGAGCAGACCCGAATGCAAGCCACGGTGATACTACCTGCCTTTCCTGCACTTCGAGAACCCCGCGTTGATGGAGTATGGCGAAAGCCAAGGGCTTCGGGAAACGGTCCTCAAATGCAGCCGAAATGGCGTACCTGAGGATGAATGATTCGCTCGCGCCTTCCGAGTATGACAAGAGCTAGAGAGCATACGAGACTCGAGGCAGGGTAGTGGCTAGGCCATGATTAGCCTGAGGATCGGTTAGGGCAGCAGCGAAAGGACTTGAACGGTGACAAAACCGGCAAAGCCGTCATCAACCGCACGCCAGAGTTTCGGTAACCGGAATGCACATTCAACTGTCGTATCATACATGGCTGGGCAGCATTGAGACAAAGTGTACCAGGATACGCCGTCACCTCTGGAGCTCCGCATGCCTGGGTATGCGGAAGTTGGTCGTGTTGTCGCTGTTGAAGACTCCCAAGGATATCAGGCTATCGGCACTGCCATTGATGGTCGCCAAAAGCTCTGCGATCATTGGTTCGTTCTCCATATCGATCCACACTGCTGCCGTCGGCGCCAATAGCTCCCTCAGAGCTGAGAGTGTAGGAGGCAGCGGCAGCGGGCCAGTCTGAGGAACAGCATCACACGCAATGCGTGGACACTAGACCGAAGAGGTATCGACCGAAGGGCGGGGCGGCTACGTACATTCTGACGCTTATGGACTCTCGGTTGCTTGCCAACAGCGGCACCACGACCATTTTTCTCTACTGCTGAGGTATCTTCCCTCGTCTCCACCGAGGCTGCATTCTCAGCTGGCTGCACCCCCTAACGGAGATCAACAACGTCGTGATTAAACGGGGGTCTTGCAGGCTCACCTGAACCAGGAGAGAATTGTCTTTGGCCGGCTGGGCATCCCCGACGGCGGTGGAAAACTTGGCAAAGTGACCCTGAGATGGATAACTCTAACCAACCTCTCGATATCGGTTGGGAACCCTCTTGGCAGGACTCCCACCTGCGTCGCAAGGCCTTGCCAGCCTGTTTTGTGCCACTGGCTAGCGCCAGGAAATTGACTCGGTACTCCAGTCGTGACTGAAGGTCGCACTTTACGGGTATCTCGGCAGCACCGGCAACCTCTGGCCAGTTCCTGTAGTTGCTCAATCAGTGAATTGCCCGCCCTCTCATCAGGGATGCGTCCCGTCTGCTGACTCATCGATACTGTACTGCGCACTGAATGGTAGAAATGGTATACCGGGCCACGATGGGGAAGGCAGACAAGCAGGTGGCGACCGGAGTAGTAGGACAAGCTTCGACTAGACAGAGGCGACCAGAGAGGGTGAAGATGAATGAGGAATCCGATATCGGACGGAAAAGTTGCGGCCGAAGGGCTCGACAAACCCTGCGAGATGAAAGATTTCTCGACACCAAAGTGGGTGGTCCTCCGGGCCTACCCCATTCGATAGCTTCTACGCGATTGCCGTGAGACTAGTCAGCTTACCGCTCACAATTCAGCAGGGGCCGATTATCGATCGTGGTAGCGAGGTACCGCAATACTGTAGGCTCCGTACCAAATTTGTAGCAACCATTGCTTTTCGATTTTTCCTTTCACTAATCAGGGCTCAAGGTTTCGCTTTTAGTTTACAAGTATACTGATGAACACGCTTCGTCTGCGCGAACGTGGAGTTCACGGCGTGAAATCCACGCGTGATTCCAAATACTCCTATCCGGAAGTGCGCCCCCCTCAGCGCGCAACAAATTTCTAGCGACTATTTCATGATCATGCATCCTTACGCCAGTCCTCCTCACCCATCACAGTGAGTGTCCTCTTTCGAAATCGACACTGCTGGAGGGCAGTCAACGATCGGCATCAATCCTTCCAACGGGGCTGAAGATCCTCAAGCGGCTAACAATGCTCGCACTACTGGGCCCGCAATGGGCCACCACGAATGTTTCCCACGTCATTGGAACCGAAGACCCCCTCCTGTCGCCACGCCCAGCAATTGAGTAGCTCGACACATACGGATCGAATTGGAGAAGAAACTGCCGAAACGCCAGTGGAGTACTCTTCTGCATTATCATAGATCATCGGGATGAAGTGAAGCTGTCGACTCCATATAACCCTTCGTCACGGATAATCTGCAGCACCTGAGAACCCTAGCATTTGTCGATCGCCCCAGCGCGAGGACCAGGAGCTCCGAAGGACCCGCGAAGCCATCCTCCAGGGCCCCGGGGAGATGGATGTTTACTACGCACCCCTTACCTGTTTAGGGTACGATGGACGCGGCCCCGAGCCAGCCAAGCTCTCGCAGCCTATTCCGCGCTGCTGTACTGCTGATGTCCGTGGTGAGGAGGGGTCGATCAACAGTAACCCGATCGGTGACCCTTACGTACTTCAATCCCTTCGGCCATTCAGACTCTGGCTTTGAGTCAGGCCTGAGTAAAACATCAAGCGAGCCGTTCGCTGACGGGCCCCGCGCACCTCGGGAGCACTATGAATTCATTCTCTGCTATTAGCTCATCGCCATGGTCCCAGTCGGGTAATGTCGGCGGCAGATCGGTGCCGATGACAAAACGGAAAGCAATATCCGGATGGCCCTCCCGCAGGCGGCGCATCAGAAAAACCGTGGGAATGAAGGACCCATTGGCCACCTAGCAAGGTGAATGATGAATGCTCATCGATGTACTCCGCTACACGCACCTCGATGTCGCAGCACTTTACCGGGAATTCCTCGGGTATCACCGCCTCTATGGCGGCCTGGGTCATGCGCAGCCGGGTCGCCGCATCGACCTGGGTGTCCTTGTCGGGTCTGTTGCCGCAGGGAACCATCCACGCCTCATCAGCACAACCCAGCTGTACAACCTGATGGGCATATGGACGATACAGCCGACGACAGAGGCACTCAATGGCCGTTGGAAGTGGATGAGAACCAACAACCGTAGCGGCATGCGCGGCAGTTCTCATCCAGATCTAAAGGTCGCTTCGCAGACAAGGACACTGTCCACTGCGTATGTACCTCCCACAGAGGGCAACACTTACTTGCGACGCCACCATGAGATGAGCCAATGTTGGTGGATCGAATGAGCCACCGATCACGGCGACTGTCTTCCGCTTGCTAGGCGGTATTGCATCAGTCTTCACGCCAGGCATGCAGTGATGGGCAACTGGGTATGCTAATACGAGATAAGCGAGAAACTTTCCCAGTCGCGGACCATCGCTGAGTTGATTCGCCCGATGGACCATCAGCAATGTCCTCTTGAAAACTAAAAAGCATCCATCAGATGCATCAAGAATGGATGAGTCCTAGATGGGTTTCCATCCAGGACTAAGAGGGAAGGCAGCAGCGAGACCACTATGAACAATGATGAAGCCATTTGCTTAGCTCTCTATCTGCAAAGGGGACTGAATACTCCCACAGTGGGAGCCTCACTACAATAAGAGTCGAGCACGACATCAGGTGCCTCGCGCCAGTGCTACCCACGGCCCACGAGGATATCATTCACACCGCATAAATCGTGAGAAGGCAACCTCCTGGCAGCACCCGCAGCGTCCGGGCCGCACGTGGATTGCCGCTGCTGGAGCGATAATGCGCCTGGGTGGCCCCACAACAAGACGCTTAGTCTCATCAAACACGCGAACGTGCCCGCTGCACCGATCGCCTCCCTCTATTTAACTGCCCGGCCACTCAAAGCTAACACAATCACTTCCGACGTACACGAAACGATGAGAAATGATAAAAAATTACGGGCTAGAGGACTCGTAGTCAAGATGAGGTAGTCATGCTATCATCAGGAGGATCTGGGCGAACATGAAGCTCAGAGCCACACAAGACGGAGAATCCCCCATAGAAGGAGAGATGCCAGGAGGACGGCGGCGACCATGAAGACTCGCTTGGTTGGAGCATGGTAGCGACTTTTGGCAATCGACAGACCATCCTTAGGAGCATGGGCTGGTGGAGCCACGTCAAGACCGAGGACCCACTTCGGTAGTAGCTCGAAGACGGTGTCGCGCAGCCACTGAGGGGAAGGGGGAGGGTCACAATGCATGAAGCCGACTCGAGTGCCTCACCTCTGGTAAGAATGATAAAAGATACATCGTCATGCTGTCAACGCCGACCCTGTAGCGATACCTAAAGAACTAGCTGAGCAGGCAGACGGCCGGGACAATCGCAGACTGCGATTCGCAGTGTATAGTATTACTTTGGAGAAGGGCTGAGTAGAGCGTGTTCCATGGCCTCCGATACTTTCGATCTGTCCTTGTTGGAAAGGACACCATACAAGGAACCGGTGAGAGCCTCTCGCACCGAGTGCAGATGGGCTTCGCCTAACAACAGTCTAATTGACTCTAACCTAAGCCAATCGAATTATGCTCGCGAGCTGCGCTTTTCTGTTGGTCAATCAGGAATTGTAAGTAGGAGACTTCATGGCCTGCTTCCGGGGCACTCAGCACACAACTTCGCCTTGTCGGAGGGTCGATTAAGCAGCGGCGCCGAAGAGACTCCTCACGGTCCATCAGCGGACAACGTACAGCTTTGCGAACTCTGGAGGACCTGCTGTAGTCCCCGCTGCCTACCGTAGGCCTTCTGTACTCCCTCTGGCAACTCGGCGTATCTTTTCGTGACGGCATCTTTGAAGGTCGCCCCGGCAGAGTACAACCCAGTCATAGGGAATATCCTGAGACAACAGCATTGCGTCAGTGCCGGGTCCTCCCAGGCAGGCCTACTACCCTGGTTCGACGACATGCACTGTGACACCCCAAGGGTGAAGGTCTTGCCTGATGGAATCACTGTAACCCTCGACAGCGTACTTGGTCGCGACATAGGTACCGACTGAACACCGAGAGAGGAGTGGACGATAAGACCATGGGAGACCGTCCGCTCACGGCATGGGAAAGCAAACCCTCCTGCTAAGCTAGCCACGTTGACTATGCGGCCCTGGGCTTGTCTGATGAGATCGACAACGGACTTCATCACACTCGACATGCCGATGACGTTCACTTCCAGCATCTTGCGGAATAGGGCCGTTGAGCTCTGACACATCAACAGCGGATCAGAGAAGAGCCGAAAGCGAGGGCCTGTACCCTATACTGCTAACTACGCGTACGGAATCAAACGGAGCTTGCCGATTCGAATTTGACGGTAATGGGCGCGCAGGACGTCACAAACACAATCACCAACTGCGAATGGACACGCTCCTCTCACTCCCGTAATAACAACGATGTTACGGGGATCGCAGGGGACTCCGGAGGCCCTGGCGCACGACCCGAATCACCGAACTCACCCATTCTGCTGGCCCTGCGTCTATCAATATGCCAGCGTTGTTGACCAGACCATCTAAACGGTCAGTTAGTCCCTTGATGGTTTCTGCTGCTTTGTGGACGCTCGCCTCATCGGTGACGTCTAACAGAATCGCCACCACACGCCCCTTCCCTTGGCCTACAAGGAGAAGTGCTCACGACGGCTGGTCGGCCCCACTGCTACCAGGAGGGAACTCCTTTTCGATGTCGTCGATAGACTGCTTCAACAAGCAGCCCGCGAAGACTTGGTGACCCTTCTCGTACAGGCGGCTGACGAGGTCTCTACCGAAGCCGCTGTCGCACCTGCATTGACCCACGAGCCGTCCATAAACGAGTTGGCAGTCGATAGACAGTCCGTCGATCGCTGACTGAGTTAATGAAATCGTTATCCTCTTACTACCCGGTGATGTAGAAGCTAGGCATGATGAGC
>JABANP010000278.1:0-68760 GCA_013115135.1 Perkinsus olseni | reverse complement strand
ATCTCAATCGAGACTGCTGCTGCAGAGACTGTCATTTGCTCTTCAGCTGTTTGGCGAATGGCGACATCCTTTCACGATCCCACAGCTGCTCCTTCAAGCAGCAGCAGTACACCTCTTCGTCTCGTCGTGTAGCGAGCAGGAGTATGGCGTCCTCGAGAGGTGGCAGCCCGTCTAGGAGGGGCATGGGGGTCCCGACTACTGGACAGATCATGAAGTACTTGGCCTGTGTTGCTGATCGAGAGGTTCAGGTAGTAGGGATGACTAGTATGGATCGTAATAGTGATGTAGTTGTCTTTTTATTTGTCTTGTGTCACCGCAATGATGAACCTGAAACTTGCTGGGGTCTCTGCCTAAGGACGCTCGTACCGTAGCGTCTGACAAACTGATAGAATTTCCCAGTGGCATCGGGATCCCAGATAGATCCCAGTGGCATCGGTTTGCCAGCGTGTACGTCTCCCCTGTGTTCGCAAAGCAGAGCGGAGCAACGGGTGCTGTTTCAATATATAGAACAGCGTTGACGACGAGTCAACCTCTTTCCGATCTCCGGTAGTAATTGTGAACTCGCAGAAGGCTCATTTTACCGTAGGACTACTAGTCAATTCAGCTTACCAGGGTTATCACCATAATTTCGGTGCTACAGAGTGTTTTCGAAACCTAATCGTCATCAGATCGGTTGAGTCCTCAGTCACCCCTGGGTCGTTTTTCAGATCGACATCTTCGCGAGATGCTGTGCTCATCACCGGATTTCGACCCCTACAAGTTGTTCGCCCACCTTTGACACCGACGCCAAGGGCTCCATCGACTCGACTGACCTCTGGGAGTTCGTCCAAAGCGAACGACCCGACCGACTACTTCCTATCAGCGCAAGTAGTAGCTAACAGGCATTTTTAGATTCTATAGCGGGTCCTGAGGATCCTCCCTTAGACCGAAGATGGTGGCAAATCATTTTGACAAAAATACGAGATATAGCAGAGCAAAAACTTGGAAATATTAGAGATTCCCGAAGTCCTTATCGTGATCGAATTCGCGTGGCGGGCGTATAGAGCGTCTCGCGGAATTCTCTTATGACGAAGCTGGTGGTCAAAAAGTGTTGTCGAAAAATTTGGTTTCCAACCTCGTGGACTCCGAACTTGAGAAAATCTCGGCTGGGATAGAAAAATTTCGATTTGTCATGGCGGAGTTAGACGGTGTGATTTCGGGATTTCGCTATCGCAAAAAGTCGCAGAAATAAAACAACTGATGAACAAGAATTCTGTGACCATGTGGAACTCCTGTTTCGTTCAGGTAACGGTATCATCGGTCACTACGACCACAGTGCCCTTGGGCAGTTGAATTACAGGGATTTCCTTCGCTTAATTCTGCCGTGGCGAAGCTCGGCGGCTATTGAGAAATCTTTAAGTCGGGGAGGCGGAAGTGACCATCCCAGCAACGAGACCATCTGATGCTTCAGCAGGATCTTGACGAAGGAGGTGAGGCTTTCGCATTATGGTAGTGTCGAAAAAGGCGCCACGGGGGTTCGAACCTGGGCGGGATAATGCGGCTCGTACGCTCAGAATTTCGTCTTCATTTTTTGTGACACATGGATTGGGATCGTCTTTATCGTGCTGGGTTATGGAAGTGTCGAAGTAATGTGTTTAGAAAAAGTCAGGGCCGGGGTTCGAACCTGGGTGTCATACACCCAACGGTTGAGCATTACCTGGCTCTTGAGAGTTTCATCGTCGGGGTTGGTTGAGAACTCCTGAATGAGAAGTAGAGGGAGTATACCGCTAGTCGTTCGGGTAGAATTTGTACTGAGAAGGTAGCGCTGGATTCGAACCCGGGTGCGATCATGTGAGCATGGGCTCAGAGTAGTTGAAGTCAATCCTTCTCAGGCAGAGTACATGACCGAGCTGAACACGAGAAAGGAGTATCTTCTGGCCCGATCGGACTTCTCCATCTCAGAGGCTTCAACCATCTCGACTCCTTCCTCAATCTAGGGTAAAGCTTCGGGTGTGCTTTCGAAGGGTCGAGAAGTGGTCGTAGAGGCTCGGCGATTTTGATCCTCTTTCGGATTACGTGGAGCTCTAGGTTGGGAGGGAGTCACCGGTTTCGGAGAGACGGTTTTGTCATGTTTGCGAGATTGGCAACGTACTTTCCTGTCATCAGCAGTGGCAGATATCACTATAGTTGAACTCATTTATCTATAATAGATGAGGGGCTATGCCGTATTGCGCGTTGACACTGAGCTTGCTCACTTAAGGTAGCGTATTACAGTTTGGCGGAGTCCAAAGATTCTCGGTAGTGAGCTTGAGTTCTTTCCTGTATTGGTGTTTTTGATAGTAAAAATCTTAATAGTGGGAGTGATGCTACTACTACTGAGATATCCCTTCTCAGGTTACTCAACGTCTCGTCGATCCGTCAAGCCTTCCTTCGTTCTGGTGTGAAGTGCCCCGACTGTGAGGCCTGTATTGCTAGGATGGATAGGGACGGTGACTCTAAGGTTAGTGGGATAGAGCTCTGGAGCGTAGTTGTTACTAATGTCGACCTTATTTGTATCTTATATGGTGCGACTCAAGATATTTGCACGATAGCATTTCAAGCTACCGCAGGCATTAGCTAGTAGAAAAGCGACAAACAGGGCGTCGCACGCTCTTGCAAGGCCAATAGAATGGCGTTGAATCACAATATCAGTATAACCGTGGCAGGACTGCGTCACGGCTGAGAGTCTCACGTATAGCTAGCTATGATCGACCTAAGATATGTTCCAGCTCTCTGTCATATCACGGCATAAACCTAAGATACGGTCGAGATATGTCTATCATATCACAGGATCGACCTAAGATACGCTTACAGTTCATTCGCAATCCTGTCCGCCAATATCGTCATCATATGGGGATCGGCGGCGCTGTGGAAATCTCTCCTCGGTAATTTCTGAAAGTAACCCGAAAATTCGAACGTGAAAAAAGCCGTAAAATTCGATCGAGAAAAAATAGAAATGTCACCCGGCTGGATCATTCCCCCAAAGGAACTACTGTTTGTGAAGGTGGATGTTTCTCGTCTTCAGGTTACCTATGCTGAGTTCAGAGATCATTTCGTCGTGGCTGGTGTGAGTTCACCGGCCTCAAACAGGAGTGGAAGAATCAACTTGGCCTCGCGATCTGTTGAGATGAAGAGCATGTGGAGGGGTCTCGAGGTAACTAGGGGTATCCAAGGTTGAAGCGAGGCGATTATGGAAAATGTCGGAAGATACTTCAGCACTTGCCTCAGGAATCGAGGAAATCGTTCGGCTCGCCTACAGCTCGCAGCTTCAGTGGGGACACTACGACCAGCTCGAGACGGACTGTGCGGAAGAGAGGCGGCGACTTTACAACCCCGCAGATGCTTTACACGCTGAGAAGCGTCAGAGATCTTGGAAGGAGGGATAACAAGATCGATAGGGTAGTATCTTTTTTGGTCGGAAGTTGTGGGATCGGTTTATGTGAATTTATGTGCACTATGTAGTTGTTTTTTCACGATCTGCCAGGGTCAACCTAAGATTCGTGAATGTGCATGGAGTTTTATTCGGGATATGAAGGACACTAGTGACAGATTTGACTGTCGCATCCCGATTTTCGTTTTTTTCACTCTGCGGGAAACGGTACTTCCCGTATTACTCGTGAGACTTTCTCATTGTTATTCGTGCGTGGTTTGTCTGGGATGAACAACGACAACGGTTATGGCTGATTTAAGGAATTTCTATTATTCTGATTCATAGTGCAGTGACTTTCGAAAGAATCGCACGCTAATGGTGGATTAGATGGAGTTGTTCTATTGACAGGGTGCAAGTAGCACAGAAATCCTTATTCAATACGAAAATTGCAAATTTTGCTTTGTGGATGAAATTTTTGCTGTACTTGCAAAAGAATAAAATATCACAGAAACTGTCCTACTGCGAAAAAGATCATTCCGAAATTTCGGAGGTAAAATTGAATTTGGCTGTTGATCGATTCAGGCCCGGAACGACTTTGCCTCGGCTTTCCACAGTTCCTTTGGGAATCTTTGGTCGGAGTTCGACACGGACGGAAAAGGTTTCGTTAATGCCAGAGATTTGTCACAGGCTTTGGCCCACATCGGCTTCGGGGTAGGTGTTGAAATCGTCACTGCGCCACGAAATTATCGATGAGCAGATGAGCATCGCGGACTGCCGTGTGGTGCTGAATTATTACAACCCAAACGAAGGGACTTTGAACTTTACGGAGTTTGCGGAGATGGTTTTGCCGACAGCAGTGGAGGCGAGGAAGGCTGCTGTGATTAGGGAGAAATTTGGTATGGAAAATCCTGAAGGGTGAGTGAACGGCGGGACGGTATTGTCGTGTTGCTTATTGATGCAATAGCGTTCACTCGGCGCCGGTTCTTCCCGCAGTAACTTCTCTTTACTTCATTCCCGCAGCGGTTTCACGGTTCAGGAAAAAAAGGTTGAGCGGTTTTCACCTATTCACGGTTGCCTTGCATATTGAGTACTCTCATCGCTTTATCACGACCAACTATCACCCCCAGCTCTGGTTGAATTTACTAGACTTTTCTCTCTGTTGGGAGTTTTCACGAGTTCATTCCACAAAATCCGATTCACCGCTCAACAATCTTGCGCCAAGGGCGGAGCGATGCGGATTTTGATCGGCCAGTCGTCGCTACGCCAGGAGACGCTTGACCCTGACTGGCTCCATTAGCCTCGCACACGCATTGAGATTGGTGGAAATGTTTTCAGTCGGGGGTGCTTTTTACTCGTCGAGCCTTCCTGAGCTTCTCGTTATTGGTATGAGGAGTTCTCGCGCGCCACGAAAATATGAACTAGGAGGGAGGTCAGTCGCCTTGGTCAGGTTGCCGGATGTGTGTCTGTTGGAGAGATTCAGCGGTCCGATTGAGAAGCTCTTCGCGGCTTTATTCGAGGAGGCCTCGGCGGCTCAAGAACTCATCGTCAATGAGGACTCTCTGAGAATGTAATATCGGGGAATCTTTGGTTGAAGCTAGTACTTGGCAAGTATCATGATTCGGTATAGATGGAATCGATTAAGAGGGCGCGCGCGGAATGAATTGGGTTTTTTCTGTTTTCAGTGGGTTCTCGGAGCTGGATACACTGGGCACTGGGGTGATTGACACGTCCGTGCTGCTGTCTGCTCTTGACAAGAATGGACTGCAAGCCAGCTTAGCCGAGCAGGCGGCGGTACTTAGAAGATTCGACCCGACGGGGACGGGGGTTGTGGGGATGGCTAATTTCATGGACCATTTTAGATGATTATAATAGGGAAATGCTTTCGCAAGGATTTTTGATTCATAAATTTGTGTTGCTTTTTGCCGCCTTTCGAGCATGTATATGAAATCAATGTGCTGTTGTCAAGGGCTTTGTTTGGTTCTAGTGCATTCAATCGCGGAGAGGCAGGCGGTCAGTGGGGACGTGGAGGGTCTGCAAGGGCTTGGGCGGGGTGGGTCGTGCTTTTGGAGCTTCATTCGCGATACAGAAAACAGAAGGTTTAGATTTCCAATCGTGGCATTCGGGATAAACGGCACTTCACGTATCAATGGTGAAACTCCAGAGGATGATGATACATGCGCACAGTAGATCGGGAATTCATGTTTTTTGCTTCGGCTGATGGTGGCGATAGATGAATTTGATGTATGGGGATTTGGGATGAGTTGATACCACTCCTTTCGGAAATGTCAGTAACTATCAAGACGAATCTGGGGGACATGAAGGCTGAGTTGTTCTGTTCAGAGGTAATATCGCGATTTACCTACCACTCCTTTCGCAATTCGTTGTGAGCCAATTGTGGATGGGTCCTGCGTACCACTCCTTTCGCAATTCACGTTTCGAGGTGATACCGGTTGCATTGGTCTTCAGATTGCTGATAATAATTACCTCAAATTAGTACATCTTTTATATGTATCGGATTCCCATTGTTCTGGGCCCATCGTGCATACCACTCCTTTCTCAATTCACGGAGAATCCCCTCCCCTTCTCCTCGAGTTGAAGTCGATTCGCGTATTGGATTTTCGTCAGGTTCCAAATGCGTCGAAAAATTTCCTCGCGCTGGCGGCCTCCGGGTATTACGATGGTACCAAATTCCATCGTCTAATGCCTGGCTTTATGGTTCAGGTAGTAACGGGAGGGAAGGGTATCTTGAGGTCACGCGTGTTGCGTATCCAGAAGGTCGGAATATGGATGCCGAAGTCTCATCTACTGTGTTATCGGAAAAATTGTGTTACGTCAAAATCTGTCTGCAAGATGATGAGCGTGGCGACTCATACCGCGGAATGACTCGGTGAAAAGTCTGGATCGGACTTTTAAATTACCATACAACCAGAAACGGCAATTTTATTCGAATTTCTAATGGTTCACACGACATTCGAAGTTCATACCAACAATTGCCGGAATCAGCGGAGCGCGTCGATGGGGGATTATTCTGTTAGGAAGTGAAGGGATTGTGACTTCGAGATCTTATTGGATGAGAGGGTCTTTTCGAAAAGTACATTTTTGACATCATTTCGTGTCTCGGGACATCGTCGTCGTTGTGTAGGGAGGGGACCCCACCGGCACAGGGAAGGGAGGAGAGAATTGGGAAGGCGGCAAACAGGCTGACGAGTTCGTATCTTCGGTCAAGCACGACCGACGAGGAATACTCAGTTTCGCTAACAATGGTACGTCGGGTTCGATTTTACGACGGTTTTTCAGAGGGAAATTTCTATTTTTTCTGTGAGTTGATGGATATTTTCGTGGCGCGTGACGCTTGATGGCAACTTTGTCAGGGCCGGATACGATCGGATCGCAGTTCTTCATCACATTTGGAAGACAGCCACATCTTAATGGAGTGTAGTATTGGTGGGAGGATTTGGGAAAGGAGTGGTAGTGCTTCCGACGCCATTAGCATAAAAAATAAGCGAGCTGAAGAATTGAACTGCTTGTGGGAAATGGTGAGGGAAGATTTGTGTAGAAGCGCTGACCGGGACACGATCGAGTAGGGAGGGCGAAGGGGCTGTTCTCGGATCACACGTTTCTCACCTGTCGAATGTGAATGTCGCGATGTGGAACTTCACTCTCTGATCTTCTTCACAAGAGTTGATTATTATTGTTTATGAATAATTAATACACGTAACCGTATTGGTGGGAGAGCTCGTCTCAGGTACACGGTATTCGGCAGGCTGATAGACGGGATGGATACTCTGATGAAAATCGAGCAAGTTCCAGTGGGAAAGAAGCACAGGCCAACCCAGGATATTGTGATAGAGGGGAGGGGGATGCATCATTGGGGTTATTGAATTTACTGATATCGATCGCGGTGCTGGGATCGTGCCTTAGACGAGACGCGACAGGTCATAGCATAGCGATTACGAATAAAATAACATATTTGAATTTGAGAGGGAAGCCTTGAGTAGTTTCGTGTTTTTACTGGAGGAGACAGGGTTGAGCTTGATGTGCGGATTGCTCCGTTGAGGACTGGAGCTGCATTCTTGATATGGAAAACACCATTGAAAAGCAGTACACACTTCCCTATGCGAAATTCCCACGCGACGGGTTTCGCCTGCGAAGTTATTCCGCGTTTTTACCTTTTCGGTTAACGGCACTTTACGTATTACGGGGGAAACTTAAATGTGTTATGTTTTGTTCAGGTGATCGAGGAGATCGTCATCCACGCGAATCCGATAGCCGACCAGGAAGCCGGCGCGTAGCACTGATTTTAACGTTTCGATTCGATATTTGTGTTCCGAGTTCTTTCCCGGCCTGTTAGGGAAGGGTATGCAAGGTTTTCAGCATTGTTTTGTCCGATGGGAAGGTCTCGCAGTCGATCGAGAGACGAGGAGAGGCATCGACATCATCGCCGTCGCAGTAGGAGTGGGGACCGTCATCGTCATAGAAGCTATGAGAGGCGACCGCGGAGTTACGGTGATGATGAGAGGAGATCGAGAAGAAGGGAGGATGATGATGATCGCGATGTAGTACTGGACGGGAGGGGTCTACGGATTTGGCGGGGAATGCTGGAGGTTGACTGAGGTCTTCGGAATACTTAATGCGGTTTTGTAGCGATGGAGTTGTATCTGTGTGCGATGGACAGTGATTAGGGGTTCAGGGGTGGGAGGAATCTTTTCTTATGTGATTCGCCGTGGTGACATCCATGGGCGATAGAGCGCGAAATCGCTTGAGAAAAATCGAACTGTCGCAATGAGAGGGTTCTCAGGAAATAGAATTTTTTATCAAAGCTTGATTGAGCTGAGATCGATTCGTACATTGGAGTTCCAGTCATAACACGTACATCGCGATGCGAAAAGGCGTTTTTCATATCGCGGGTAAAGCTCCATTGTGTGAATATTCAGTATCATCGCCATCGCGGGTCGTCGGATCGGAGAGGTGGTCGCGGGTGGAAGGAAGAGGAAGTTGAGGAGAAGAAGGATTCGTTGAGAGCGACGAAGAGGGAGAAGTCGGAAGAGAAGGAAGAGAAGAAAGAGGAGAAAGAGGTTATAAGTTGGGAATGGTGTGGTATGGGATCCTTTTTCTTAATTCTGGAAGTGCTATACGTTTTTTTATTATTGTCGTTCGTGATTCTGACTAGGGAAAGAATCGTGAGTTCGAGTTCGTGCGGTATCGGATTATTATTTTCGTGTTTTACGGAGGATCGACATTCATATTTTTATCTGAGGAGTGCCGCACCGTGACGGTTATGGAGCGTCGTGGGAACTAATCAATTTCGCTTTTTTGAGCGCGATCATTTTCCTCCATCCTTCTCGTGATATCACTTTACATGTGCCGGAGTATTACTGAATGGCTATTCACGATAGTTAGTGAAAACACTGAAGTTTCTTTCATTGTGAGATCCCCCCCGCGAGTACTCGACGGCATATTTTTAGGCGCGTATTTTATTGAGGTGTTCGTGGTGTGGTATACTTGATGACTTGGGATATTTTCTATTTTAGAAGCCGAACTTCGAGGTGTCCGGGTTGTTGGCGGAGGAGCAGAACAGCAAAAACGGAATTGCGCTGATGTTCTCACAACCGGCGGACGCGGCCATGCCGACAGATGCCTGGCGATTGTAGTGCAACGGGGGAGATGAGAGAGAGTTGTGATTTGGGGGAAATTAGGTACGAGAATCGAGATGAAGCGCAGAATGGAGATGGTGATAAGATACTTCATATTCATAGGAAGTCCTGTTATCTATTTGGGAAGGATAGGCGGTTGACTGATTGTAGTGCTTATGAGTTTGCGTCACGCGCCACGAAATTGGTCCGGGATTAGTCTGGAATACGCGGAAAATTTCCACTGGAAATGATGCGTGGGAAATGAAAGTTGGGAATATCGTATATTCCTCAAGCCTTGAGAGTCGGATTTGATGCATCTCTGCGTAGATTTGGAGAAGACGTCAGTAGCGCGCGCCCTGACGATCGATTTGGTATGAGGGAAGAATGCCAACCGCCTGTTGAGTTTGCATTAGACCAATCGAGTGAGGGAACTCCCTGTGGTTTGCTGACGGGCTACGTACCTTTTGAGTTGTTTGGAGCATTAATGAAGTTGAAGAATCCTGTGATAATCTTGATTCACGGGAGTTGCACCGGTATTACGTGAAGTGCCGTTTTCCGCAAAGTCGTGTGTTTGATATCGCGGGTGAAGCTCTATCGATTACTCACGTTGTGGACTCGGGATACTCGGGATACGGGAGTTTTTTCAGGCAACGACGAAGCGCCATTGTGCTTCATTCCGATTGATCATCCCACGTGCAGTCGACAACACGCGGTGATTCAGTTCAGACTGGTTGGTGATGTTACTAAGCCTTACTTGCTGGATTTAGGCGGGAAAAATGGTAGGATGCTGGGGTTGAACCCGGGACCTCGCGGATGAGCGTCGGATGCTCTACGCAGGCACGTTTGTGAACGAGAAGAGAGTGCCGGCCGCTAAGTATTATGAATTGCGAGAAGGCGATTTGATCAAGTTCGCCCACTCGTCGAAATCCTATGTGCTGTTGAGCGCTGGGTAAGCAGCGGGTTGGAGAATCTTGCGCACAGCGAAGAATTCGGAGTATCTACACAGCCGGCATCGGTGCTACCAGTGAAACGAAATCAGCCTCGTGATTTTATGCTACCGCGAAGGCTTCGACTGGTTTATTCTCGAGCTTTCCGTCAGGAGCTGGCAAAAGTTTGGTATTCTATTGCGAATTTCTTAATTTTTATTTCCCAAAAGAACGGGAAAGTTGCAAAATCTTCGGGAATGCCGAAAATTTTGAAAAGAATCTTTCCTTAGTCCGCTGAAGAATAAAGATGATAAAAAGGAAGCGGACGAGGACGGTGAAATCGATTTCGACGTGCTGGAAGATTCCCCCCAGTTAGAGACCAGTCGGGGCACTATGCTAGGATGACCGATGATAAACTGTCTAGCGACGTAATATTAGTTACTTACCTTGTTATTGAGTGTTGGGTTGGTCGTTGGTAAATTTCTCGCGCCACGAAATTGGGTGGTTGTAGGTGATTTTGTTGGTTCTTGAAGATGCCCCACTACCCGGACGAAGTGGAGTACAGCGATAAGTAATAAGAATGGTGTGGTAGGGGTGATGAGTATTCGGGAAAGGGGTTTTTTTGGCTAGCTTGGAGGGGAGAATCTTTACTGTGCGAAGCGTATCTTTATTGATGGTTAAAGTTTGGGTAACCATAGACCGCGGCCTCTCCTGAGTTTCCAAGACCGTGTACTACACGTTTGGTTTCATCCTGGGATGCCTACTGAAATCCATAGAGTAATAATGGTGATTCGCGGTCGATCAGAAAATTCCAAAGGAGGTGGGTGAGGATTTTTGCTGTTGCTAGTGGTCTACAGAGAAGTCCATCCGTGCTGCGATCTGGTGAAGGGATGGTATCAGGTACGCTGACGATAAGTACGAGTATCGTCATGTTATTCTACCCAAGCGTATCGCTAAGGATATGTTCAGAATATTCCAGGCGGAGGCGCAGATGAGGGGAAGGTGATAGACCGACTGGGGAAGGGCTTAGGGCACGTTTAGTGAATGTTATGGTACTATCTTATAGGGGGGAAGGTAGCAGTGCTTGGTTTATTCTCTTCGATATGGTGAGTTTCTCGCGAGCACTGCGAAAGGCGGTATTGGACGGGGGCGCCGTGTGGTTGGGTGTTGGACTAGAGTTCATTGCGGTGGAAAAGCTCTTGGTATCGGTACAGCCGTGGTTGGGAAAACTATCGTCAATTTGTGAATGATTATCTTGACATAGTGTCTTGCTGAAGCAGAATGAATTTGGAAGAGTATGTTAGTTCTACCGAGGGTTGTATTATACAGGAGCTCGGAGAATTTGAGGGAGGGCGGAAGTTCTCTGTTCACTGGAGTTTTACCCGCGATATGGAAACTGTTAGTCAAAAACGTGCATGTCTTCGCGATTCTGGAGAAAAATGTAATTTTTGTCACTTTTCGAAAAACGCCAGTTCGCGTATTACGGATGAAAATTCACTGTTTTACACCGATCTGGAATAAATTCAATTTTCTATGATGATTCTCTCTCCGGAATCATAATTCTCAGAATTGTCATCCCCAACTTGCGGTTACACGGATTTCATTGACTCCTTGGCTGGACTGTCTGCTGTGGTTCGATCAATTTCTTTCAGGCCCACAGCGGAACCCAGGTTGCTGACTGAGTCGGAGTGGAGGGGGGTTGGGAGTGCAACAGAGTCGTGGTTGGATGCACTACGAGAATCATAGGTCGGCCCTGGCTAGATACGGATTTGGTCGAGGGGAGGTTGGATGCAGGGTGGCGACTGTCATCGCTTGTATCGTTATAGTACATTGGCCTCCCTTGACGAGGATGGAGTTCACCGGAGAGAGCTCACAAATCACTATTGAATGATATCCCAGTCAAGACTGGCCCAAATTCTCATGCGCTGGTGATCAGCATAGCCGACCGGAGTGGTTCGTGGTTGGAGTCCACTGAGCTCTCCTGTTGTTTTCTTGCAGGCCGGAACCTCACATTCTTCTCTTCCGTCGTCCGCTGGGTACCAACCCCCTCACCGGGCAAGTCGACAGAGTGCCTGGCGAGATGCAGCCCCGCCCCAGGCCAATATCGTGCGATGAGGGATAATGGCGGTAGTGTGCTGGACCTTGGGTGAGCGTGAGTATGAAGTCCAACGCTGGCGATGGGTTCTTTTTCCTGGGGATCAGCCTGTTGGTTAGGCCAGGCTCGGCGTGTGAATTTTCGATACCCGGAGGGGAGGGTTTAGATAATGATGATACCTAATTTTTCCGAAATTATGCAGGCCCAGTGTCTCATCTCAAGTTGAATCCTGCTGTGAGCTGCAAGCATGAGGCTAGTTCGTAGTGTGGAAAGTTGGTCATCGTTCTTGCACAAGATTTTTCTCAGATTTTCCCTCTCCCTCTGGTGGTAATTCATGATCATATATCCCAGTTTGTTGAGTTTAGTATTTGTTAGTTGGGTGGGGCTGTTCGACTGGTCGCACCAATGGCGGTTGCGAGGGAGATCTATGCGGCTGTTGAGTTTGTAGAGGACATTTACTAGAGAGTTTTTTATTGTTATTCTTGCTCATTTGTTCTGTACAATTTGTTTACTTAGTTTTTGGATTTTTTGATTTTTTTCTACTTGAGTGTTTTTTGGGGGGGCGCATTGATGAGGGGTGGTAGTGTTATTCTGATGTTGATGAAAAGTATCTTTGAACTCTTGTCGCCGAATGAATCGTTTTAACCTCGATATTTTTGAAGAAATATTACAAAAGATTTGATATCTTTTACTTATTCATAGCTTCCATGGGGAGGTTGGCAAACAGTCTGCCGTCGGTCGAATTGTCAACTCGCTATCGACATGTTTTTATTTGATTTTTCGTGATGTCGCTGACCTTGAGCCCAGCAATGGTGGAGAGAGTCCTGCGGAGGTGCGAGGAGGTGTTGGCCGGGGGTTGGCATGGAGGCGACCCCTTTTGTAGTGGACTGGTAGGATGGGCTCAAAGCGAATGGATGAGCCTGGTTATAGCAGCTCACCATAGTAAGATACGGAATATTAGATATCCTTCTTATTAGTTGGTCGGGTGGATAAGGTTCGACGTGGAATAGGTTAGCTTCGGAGGTCGAAGCTTGGCACTCCTGCAGGTATAATGATTTTTCGACTAGAAGTCGCGGCGGACATGCCTCAGTTGATCGAGGTTTTCGGGACGGAACCGACTGGAGTGTGGTTTGCGTGTCGAACAAGGACTTCTTCAGAAGTGAGGTCGAGGGTTCCCGTTTGTAACGAATGTCCAACGGCTCGGGTGAGTTGATTCGATCTGAGCATTCTCGCAAGGACGGCATTTTCCACGTGTCGTTAACATGCTATTTTGGTACAACTTCATTACGCATTTTGAGGGTCTGCCCTGGTGCAAGTAAAAATCTGGCTGAGAGTGTTGCTTGAGTGTGATCTATGATGGCAGCTGTCGTGAGAACGGCCATTACGGAGGAGCCGTGGTTGGGCGTGTGCGAAAAGTCTCTCGTTTTGGACGTCTCCTGGGCTGCAGGGGGGCATTGAGCTGTGGGGGCAGGTGCGGTTTTGGGGACTTACCGGAAGAATCTCGAAGGCGACGGGGAGGCGCAGCGGAAGTTTGACTTTGTGGCTGAGGCTAGCGATGACGTTGGGAGGATGTTGAGACCGTAATGTCGAATTGTAGGAGGTGGAGTCTTCTGCTGCTCTGTTAGTCCAAGACTGAGCTCTCGATGGTTTTCGGCTCCGATCCTCGGCAGGTCGCTGGTGGAAGAAATCGGGTGCGATGAGTCTTTCATCAGAGTTATGAACGTGGATAAGCCCCCCTTCCTCCATGTAGGTCCTGCTTCTTGAGGGGTGATGGCGTCGTCAATTTCGCATTGGGTTTCTCGGTCTCGTGGCCGTTCAAAGAATATCCATTTGGTATGTCGTAGTTCAGTCTATCCCCTGCGGGTTCTCTGGCGAGGTCCTGCGACATCGTTTGGTTTGTGTGGTCTCGTGGCCTAATGGATAAGGCGTTGGTCTTCGGAACCAAAGATTGTGGGTTCGAATCCCACCGAGATCGTTCATAAATTGCCTTTTCAATTTGTCGTAGTTGAATGTTATCGGTTGCTGGGACTCAGGGAAGGTCGTTAGACATCGTGAGGTCACTGTGGTCTCGTGGCCTAATGGATAAGGCGTTGGTCTTCGGAACCAAAGATTGTGGGTTCGAGTCCCACCGAGATCGTTCTTAAATTGTTTTCTCAATCTGTCGTAGTTGAATGTTATGGTCTGGTGGGACTTTGGGAAGGTCGTAAGACATCGTGAGGTCGCTGTGGTCTCGTGGCCTAATGGATAAGGCGTTGGTCTTCGGAACCAAAAATTGTGGGTTTGAGTCCCACCGAGATCGTTCATAAATTGCCTCTTCAATTTGTCGTAGTTGAATGTTATCGGTTGCTGGGACTCAGGGAAGGTCGTTAGACATCGTGAGGTCACTGTGGTCTCGTGGCCTAATGGATAAGGCGTTGGTCTTCGGAACCAAAGATTGTGGGTTCGAATCTCACCGAGATCGTTCTTAAATTGTTTTCTCAATCTGTCGTAGTTGAATGTTATGGTCTGGTGGGACTTTGGGAAGGTCGTAAGACATCGTGAGGTCGCTGTGGTCTCGTGGCCTAATGGATAAGGCGTTGGTCTTCGGAACCAAAGATTGTGGGTTCGAGTCCCACTGAGATCGTTCTTAAATTGTTTTTTCAATCTGTCGTAGTTGAATGTTGTGGTCTGGTGGGACTTTGGGAAGGTCGTAAGACATCGTGAGGTCGCTGTGGTCTCGTGGCCTAATGGATAAGGCGTTGGTCTTCGGAACCAAAGATTGTGGGTTCGAGTCCCACCGAGATCGTTTATAAATTGTTTTTTCAATCTGTCGTAGTTGAATGTTATGGTCTGGTGGGACTCTGGGAAGGTCGTAAGACATCGTAAGGTACCTGTGGTCTCGTGGCCTAATGGATAAGGCGTTGGTCTTCGGAACCAAAGATTGTGGGTTCGAGTCCCACCGAGATCGTTTATAAAATGTTTTTTCATTCTGTCGTAGTCAAATGTTATGGTCTGGTGGGACTCAGGGAAGGTCGTAAGACATCGTGAGGTCACCGTGGTCTCGTGGCCTAATGGATAAGGCGTTGGTCTTCGGAACCAAAGATTGTGGGTTCGAGTCCCACCGAGATCGTTCATAAATTGCTTTTTCAAATCGTCGTAGTTGAATGTTATAGGTTGCTGGGACTCAGGGAAGGTCGTAAGACATCGTGAGCTCACTGTGGTCTCGTGGCCTAATGGATAAGGCGTTGGTTTTCGGAACCAAAGATCCAAAGATTGTGGGTTCGAGTCCCACCGAGATCGTTCATAAATTGCCTTTTCAATCTGTTGTGATTGAGCATCATCGTCTACTGGGACTCTGGGAAGGTCGTACGACATCTCCACGCCATCTAGGTCCAATCGATCGGTCATGCCATTGGTCTCGATATGCACTTGGCTCCAGAATATTTGAAGGACGGCCCTGAGCTGACCGAATGGGAGGCTGAGGTCAGAGAAACTATGCATGACGTGCGCGATCCTGACTTGTGGGGCTCGGCATACGATAAGGTGGGAAGGAACATCTCGCGGTACGGTGCAGGATTTGGCAAAATAATGGCGTCCCGATCCTTATTCAGCTCACTGGAGACTCTCCAGTGGAGAGTAACGTCAAACAGCGGTGCGCCACCGCCGGCGCCTCCCTGCGCGAGCATCTCAGCTGTTACAGCTGTCTGTTGCTCAGATTTTGGGGCTCAATCTCCACCCTAAATACGGCGGCTGGTATGCCTATCGCCTTGTTGTTGTGATCGATCTTGAAGTAAGGCGTCATCGTGAATCACGACGCGAACGGCGTTGCATGCTGATCGATCTTGCTCGTCAGCTGGAAGAAGCCCTCTGTCAGCCGCCGCGGTGCGACCTAGGCTTAACGGAGCAGCAAAAACGCGACATTCTAATGGAGTTCAACACCCAGCCTGACCTGGGCCAGTGGCGAGACGTGAGTTATCTGTTTTTTCTCCTGCCTTCATGGGGCAGCCAGATGGCGATCAGGAGGGGTAACGGTGGAACGGGCCGCGTGAGAGTGCCTCACGATGAGCCGTGGGCAGCAAGCCTACTAGTGGCAGGTGTCAATTCTATTGAGGACCTATTGAATGGCGCGGAGGAGGGCCCCATGCACTCTGCTACTTGGCGTGGTTTTTAGTTACCTGACGGCCGTACGAGAAGGTGGCAGTATGATGCAGGTCAATACATGTAAGGTGGCTCACTTCGGGTTGGCAGACTGCTGTCGTCGCGAAAAAATTGATTTGTAACATTGCTAAAACGAGATGTGATGAAGTCGATTACCACTTCGCAGTTTTCGCGATTACCATCTAGTGGTTTACGCCATTCGCGATTGACAGATGCTTCTCCATTGTTACCACTGTGGGAGTTACCGTCACATCCGAGCTGAATGACCAGTGACTTCTGATAATATCAGACCGACATCGTGTATACTGCTTGTTAACGAACCGGGCATATGATGGCAGTGTGCCCTATCATCGAATGTCCTACGTGCAAGCGTTAAGGATACATGGCTCGTATTTACCCTGCAAGAAACTGCCAGTCGACTCTGATCAAGCGAAACCACGACAGCTGGAGGAACAGCGTACAAGACTTGTATTGCAAGTGAGATGAGCGAAACAGACGGCGGAAGGGAGGTCCCAGTGAAACAAGAAATGGTGGAGGTACCATTGCTTGAGATCTTCACATGTCACGTGACACGAAACCGTTGTCATTTGAGTGTCATGTGACATGATTGTTGAGGTCGCGTATGAAGATCTGCGTGAACCCTGCAGGCTACCACGTTGGCGCCGTCTACCTCACTGGCAATCACAAGGTCGATTTCGTCGCTGTGTGCGAGACTGTAATGGAATTCACGTCCGGCTACATTCACGCCGTCATGCCAGGCACCACACTGGGGAATGCCATGGCTGGCAGAGTCGACGTGGAAGGGCCTGGCTCACTTCACACAACTGCGTCGCAGTACCAGCACGTGACTGAGATCGAGGCTAATGTAGGGGAGTACTTTTGAACACTAAGATTATATCCCTCGCTGAAGGTCAGCGGCGGAGTTATGAAGGACCGCTATGCGGCGTTCCATCTCACATCGGTCATGTTGGCCAACTTTGTGGCTGTAGCGTGCCGGACATGGAAGTTGTGTTAAGGGGTACCGAATCCTTCGTACAGCACCGGGCGTATAGTCGCCGACAGACGGGCTTCGCTATGAACAAGAATGAATCGTGGTCTATCCGAAACCACAAATGGAGAATTCATTTTCCTTGTGATCTCAGAACACAAGGAACAGCGTTCACTGTTCTGGTGTGCGTGTCTCTGATCTTGTCAGGGAAATTTTTGATCAGCCGTATTCGCCCTGTTGGGTAATATATGCTGTTGCTATAGGTATTTCCACGAGAAGAATCGTGCCAAGCGGGCTCGCTTCATGGAGCTGATGTATAACGAGTCAACCATGGAATGACTGCAGTGTTTCCGACGACATCGAAGGTTATTGTGCTAGTGTCGCCCATCAGCTCGGGGAGCATCTTTGTGAAGTGCTCTCACCGCCAGTCGACTCAGTTGGGGCTATTCTTGCGATCGACTCCGTGAGCGAGTTCAACCAACTGGAGATCTTCCCAAAGAATTTTTGCTGTTTGAAATGTCGCCAGTAGTAGTCGTGACCGGTGCCAATAAAGGCATCGGTTATGAGATCTCCAAGAAGCTCATCGCTGATGGCGCCAAAGTCATCATGACAGATAAAGATGAATCTAGATTGGGGGAAGCTGCTAGTGAGGGGACAGCTGTCTTCCTCTAACTTCAGCATTAATGTTTTGCTCTCAGGCGAGCTGAAGCCCTTCGGTGCTGTCAAGTTGGACACCACTAGCGAGGACTCGGTAAAGCTAGCCAAGCAGAAGGTTAGGTGGGGGGAACCTGGTGTCACCGCGGACGTGCTGTATGCTGACGGTTCTCAGCTTGCTCTTGCAATTTGGATGATGCCGGTCTCCTTCTGCAGATAGAACGTCTCTCGCCTCGCATCGATGTCGTGGTCAACAACGCCGGCGTCGCCCACCACAGCGAGTCTTTTGAGCTTACGAAGGTCTTCCCATTGCACCACCTTCAAGTGGGCTTAATCGTGTCATCAGGCTGAGCTCACCAAGGCCCTCTACCCTCTTCTCAGCGACCATGGCCGCATCGTCAATGTCTGCAGCTACCTGGGCAGACTTGCTGAGGTAATTGCCGAGCCCCGCTCAGTTAGCATCTATGAGGCTATGCAAGAGACGAAGTGCCTCCCTCGTCAGGTCTCTGAGCCTCTGCAGAAGAGGTTCTCGGACCCCAATGCTACTGAGGAGTCGGTCGACAGTCTCGTGGAGGAGTTCCTCACCGGTGTGAAGGAGGGCGACTACAAGGAGCGTGGCTTCAACGAGAGTATGTACAGCATCTATGGCTTATCCAAGCTGGCACTTATCTCATGGACTAAAGTATTGGCGAGAGAGGCCATGGCTGACTCTCGAAAGATACTCGTCACTGGCTGCTGTCCCGGCTGGTGTCGCACTGATTTGAGCAAGTAAGCCGCTGAGAAACGACGCGACGAGACCCTAGCTTGACATGAGGCTCATGTCAACCACAGTGGTTGAAAAGTGCCGCTCATGTCGAACATGAGGAACGATACGGAACGATACGACGAAACCCTAGCTGCTCCAGCTCACATGAGGCTCATGTCAACCACAGTGGTTGAGAAGTGCTGCGGAAGGCTCATGTCTAACATCAGCCTTCCCACATGAACTAGGAGGCTTGCTGCTGAGCTGCACGTCTCCTAGCGTCCCCTTCCTTCGCGTGAGTAATACAGGCGATGCTGAATGATTGTATCCGGGCTGCTCGTGTGTGGCCTGACATGTTTTTTTTCAGTCACACGGGTCGTCGCAGTGCCGAGACCGGCGCCAAGGTGGTTGTCTGGTTGGCTGCCGAGGTCGACTACGACCCGACCATGAGTGGCAAGCTGTACCGAGATGACCAGGAGTTCGATTGGCAGACCGGCAACCTCCTCTCTACTGGAGAGGTTTATTCGACTCCGACCGGAACCAACTGATGAAACTTCACACCTGTGAAGTCTCAGTGTTACCTCTCTTTTGCCTATCGAGGAGTGCTTAAATCGTTGTTGTCTCCCGTGGATCTGTCGACGTAGCTTCTACCGGAGCTTCCGTATGACAATGGGTCGACCTGTGTCTTTCACAGGCATGGTTTCTGTACTGCCTTTCTGTGAACGTTCCGTCCAGAGATCTTCACTCACCCGCTTCGAAACTTCTACCTCTCCTGCGGTGAGTTTCCGCTCATGAGTCTCTACGTGAGACGTATAGGGTTAGGGGAGAGAAGTGATATGTGGCAGACGGCACGTCTGAGGCGGCTTCTCCGCTACCCTCGTGAGAACTCAGCACTGCATGGTAAGGGGAATGCTGAGATTCTGTGTCATGTGCTAGCTTTGAGCTAGGCTAAGGTCCGACCGTTGTGCTCCTCTACAGTGCCGCGTCTTCAGCTTGTTTGCATTCACCTCGCCAATGGCCATGCCGAGCTTCCCATCCACGTTCGCCTCCTGGTGGCTGAACTTCACGACTCCGTTAATAGTGCTGATCTATCCGATTCGAATACACGGGCCGAGCTACTTCACGCACATAGTGGTGTGCGTCACGCTGTCCGTCGCTGCCGTCATCCTTGCCGCGTCGCCATTCCTACCGATGCAACTTGTCATTGTGATGGCCGTGGTGGTCGGTAAGACTCCAAGCTCCGTCAGTTGCAACGACCGTCACGTACAGGTACTTCGACGGTCTTCTTTCCCCTCATTGCGGTGATGGCGTCATCTGCCTGCGCTTCGGGTAAGGGAGCCACGCAGGATCGAGGGCCCCTACTGGGTGCCTCAGGCCTCATCACGTATGTCGTCTGGACGTCGGTCTCTCAGCAGTACACGTATTTTCACCTTGGTGTGGGCGGAGTTGCTCTCTTGACTGCCGCGGCAACTTTGGCGAGTCGGAGGCTGTTCGACAACTGGCAGATGGTGAGTCAAGAGGGTCCATCCGGGCCGGGGTGGGCGTCTCCCCAGCGATTCAGTCTCGCGATAAAATACTTGTAAATTAACTTGAACGCAAGGACCAGATGTTGGAGAGGTTAATCTCAGTCAAGCATAGACAGTTCTATTTATGAACCACTAAATCCTAGCTAAAGACAGTGTCACACTGGACAGCCCCTGGGAGTGTACCCCTGAGGAGAGCTTCTTGACAACAGTCTCATTGCACTGCATGCCAACGCTAGAGAAAGTCCCCAACTGAGCACATCGGCAAGAGTCTAACTAATCCGTAACTAACGTCGGACTATAAACTCACCCGCACTGGGTGGCGAACACGACGAAAATACTTTTGTCTATGCAGTTGTATTGCCCTATAATCGGAGGCTACCTGATCGCCTCTGCGGCCGGCTGTCAGTGGTGGGTCTGGGTAATCTCGGCAGGCGGCAGCTTGGTACTTCACTTGAGGAAGAAGTGGCTGCTCAGGTTGGAGGAGGAGGAATGGGCTAAGAATGTGAGATGTTCTGGAGCTAGGCAATGTCTCCTCACAGTTCGAGATGAGGCGCTTATGACGGATCTTAGATTGACCCGTGTTGTCCGCAGATGGAAGAGAGTGAGCGTTATTGGATTCGGGCAACGGCCGATATTGCGACCGTTCACGCGGCATCACCGCGACAGCAGACTTGCGTGGCGGGGTACCGAGAAGAGAAAACCGGTGGGGCGTCTCTAACGATCGCCACTAGAACGCTTCGCTCCGTTTCAGACCGGTGCAAAAGCGAGTTGCAGACTCCCCTGTTGCATGAATATCGTGGAAGGGGTTGAGGCTGGATTAAGCCAGGAAGCTCGAGATCGACTGTGCATTGAACATTTCCCTACTGATTTGTCATCATTTCTCTATCACTTTGATAACTATGACTTCGCTGAGTTCAACTCGGTTGAGTCGCGACCTTGCGTTGTGTTTCTTTCCTCCACGGCTTCCTCGTGTACCCCTCTTGCGGTGGGCAGCCATCTCGCGTAGCATAGCGCTACGCGATTATTGGACTTACCCGCTGGAAGGCGGATATGCGACTTCAATCGACGGCTAGCATTACGGGGCTGTCCATTGCAAGACATGGTTCGTGTGGCCGGTGATTGGAGAGAGCCGCGAAATAGGTAGGCTGTTAACCATCAGGAACTCGAGAGGTATTTGGTTGGAAGCTTGAGATTCTGTCTTCAACTACACAGTGGAGGGGGATGGCAAGCGCATCATACGGATGACCGAGGAAGTCGCGTCGTCCTCTCGACGTGCGACTCCGTCTCCCGTTTTGGACTGTCAAAATCGAACACACTGTAGTTCCCTCCGAATGTCGTGGGGTTCCTATGAATTCCACCACGACATTGTCGATTTCCGATTGACTGTGAGGCGGCGAAAGATAACAATCTGTAATCGTCCTGAACACCATGGCCAGAACGCTTGGCGTATGCATGAGATTATCCCTGTACTGCACAATAATTGTCCCAAGTTTCAAGTTTTTCCTGTGACACTCTTTTTCCTTTTCTTGCGCATTATTCCGATGATATTATTACAGTCTTGTCAAAGAAAATTGTCACGAGATCATTGGCGAAAGCAACAAATTTACTATGTAGTAATGCTTTGCTTCACACTCACTCGACGAATATCCTTCTGGAGTACTCTCCGGGCACTTTTTTGACAGTAGATAAGCTCGTGTAAAGCCTGCGACAATAGAGTGCCACAAAGGCGCATTCAGTGTTAACATGGGGCTACGAATTTTTCACGCCGCATCAGAAATTCTGATGCAGAATCTCCGCTTATCCAGGCTATGCTCAACGCAACGGCGAGTACTGTAGTGATCCGAGACCCAAGGCAGACAAATGGACCAAGACCAAGACCGCGTACTGGGCGGCCTACAACGACAAAGGCTATACATGGAGGCATACAGTGCTCAGTGGCTGAAAGCCATTGAGAAGCAGGACATGACGACGGATACCATCCACGATTCCGCCATGATAGGAATGGCGGCATAGTTCCCGGGTAGAGCTAGGTCCCGGGTTGTCCCGGGCAGAATTGTCCTGCGTGAAAAGCATAACAAATTCCCATCTGCAGCAAATGGGTCCACATGAATGAGTTGAGACGTTACCGGAACTCCAACGTTCCGTTGTTGAATAGGTCCGCAGTGATTTTACGTAGAGGTTCAATCATACCGGGTCATCGAAATCAGTGCTGGCTTCGTGAGGGGGCAGTTCAGCCTGATCAGGCAGTCCCAGATAGTAGAAAAAGATCTTATCGCCCTTGTCATACGCAAAGTGTCCCCGTGTCCTGACAAGATCCTGCGAGTAGGAACGGTGAGAACAGGTGAAGTTCATGTACTGAAATGAGAGACTCGTGTCTCGCTTGAAAGGCTCACATGGTCCAGTATGATACGCATAGGTCCTGGAGTCGGTGAGAACGTACATTGCTATGGAAGGATCCATGACGACGCTAACAGTATCATTATTGAGGGTCGCCGAATAGACTGTGTCCCGATAGGAAACCTGGGAGTCGGAATTAAATACCGAACTGCACGAAGCACTGACGTCCTCCAGCTCCTCACAATCTCTTGTGAACTCGAAAGCGTCTCCTCCGTCTATTGGTTGTAAATGGAGCACACCGGAGTCAACTTCAATCTCGAATTCAAACGAGAAATAGGGGAAGAGCTTGAAACCTTCTTCTTTCCCATAACGCTTCAAAATAACCCACCCGTCATCGATTGTTACGTCGTCGTATATAAAGACGAACTTGTGGCCTCCGGAGCCTACATAATTCAGCACAGCGTAAGGGGGCTTGTACTGGAATAGCAGGCAGTCATGCCTCGAGTTGTTGAGGGGTCTCGTGAGACAGTACTTCCCCGGCTCTAGTGCCACAGTAGCAGGGACCATGTGTAGCAGCAGCAGCAGTAATAGTATTAGCATAAGAAGTGGGCGCTTTTGTGATAGGACGACTCGTCCTATCACACGTCCTGACGTCTCGTCCTCGACGAGGCGAGATGACATTGGGTTAGAAGATGCTCACGCTGCGTGAGGCACACAATAGTCAACTTGAGATCTGAGGCGATACACTCTTCTACTAAATCGTCATAGTAGTAGCTGAGCAGACGCGTGCAGCGCCTGAGCTGTTCAGTTTGAGCCGCAGCCATGCCGTGGCACGGCAGCCGTGCGTGACGTCACAGCCGCTGAGTGCTGGGGCTCCGGCCGTAATGAACGTCAGCGATAACTCTTAGGAGGGTTGCTCGGCAGTTTACAGACGCGCAGGGCGCGAAATAGCATAATCGATTAGCAATTGGTAGGTGAAGGGTGCAACCACTATGTCAAGGGCGGAGCGGAGGAACATAATCTTCATTGAGGTATCACGCGCCCACTGAACGCAGGTACCCCTTTCCCAATGATTCAGGAGCGATCATGCAGCTGCTGCACGCGTGTGCATACTTGTGGGCGGGTATGCTCGAAGTCGTAACCGGGTCGTCGATTGATATGTAGGTAGTCGATGATAATAACTATGGCAACGCAATCCCAAAGCCAAATACAGATACATCAGATTCGGACTGAGGCCGACAAGGTTGGCAACAATAACCCCTCAGAAGAATCCTCAAAAGACTTCTACTGTCAGTGCCAATTTGTCACCGATCCTTTGACGCATAAGATACAAGTAGCTTATACACACAAGCTACGCTCAAGACTCCGGCGCCCGCCAGAAACTGTCTACTTCGGGGCTCCGCACGATCAACAATCAGAGGTAGCTGATAACGGCCGTGAAAACCCGTAGTACGGGAGTGTGGAAAGGGGATAGCAACCAAAGCCCGAATACTCGTTGTCCGATGAATCATTCGACCATTATGGTCGAGGCATTGGTGCTGTCCATGTCTTACGATAGTGTCACACTGTTAGTGTGTTTAAGTCGGTAAATAGAGTTAACGGTGAACTGCTCACCATCGCTGAACATCTCTCCACCTAGGATTAAAAATCTGACAGCATGAGTGCCCTCTATCCTATGTACCCAATCGCTTGCAATCTTGCAATACCCCCTTTATTTGAATGTAGAAACAACGACATGATGTCGTCGACATCGTTCCTTTGCTGTGCGGTCACGTGATGTCACAATGCTTGCGCACGCTCACACTCTCATCCTGCGCGTTCTACTACTATCTCTACGATTCTCCGGTACCAAAACGGAGTCAATTTACACATCAATAGAGCGATCAATCGACTCGATTGAAGCTTTCCTCGCCTATCGTGCTGTACATGGTACAATCGCCGCGTCTCTCAGCACAAGGGGCACCGATTCATCGCAGTTAAAAAGCCAGGCCAGAAGGGGCAGGCAGACCCTCCTACCACACGTTTGGAGTGATGCTGCTGGGAACCGTTTTTTTTATGCTACGCCCAATATGTTACTCCGAACATCCACTTTCGAGCCTTCGATGGCGTATACGCCGCCAATCGCCCTCGAAGATGATGATCAAGACGCCTGAGCTATGCGAATCTTATAATTTGTAATGAGAAAGCTTCGACTTCCAACCCAACACGTAATGCCAAAGCTGATAGAAGTAATTTCCCTCATTCAGGATTCAAAAATCTCCTTCACGGAAATGCAATAAATATAGCAAGCGCAGCTTTCTAGAAAGATATCTTCCCGCCATAATCACCACCAATGTTGCAACAACCACACCCAAGAGACGGGTAAAAATACGAACGACGATGACCGGCAGCAGCGGCTCTGCGTGATGGGCTGAGCTATCCAATATCAGACATGCTAGAGTCTAGCAGCTAGACAATCTCCTCCTCACAGTCTCTGCGTTGCGCTCCATCACATCCTCGCAGCTCACCAGCGGTGGTAGCGTGTTGGTGGTCTGTATGAAAAGTAAAACCGTTAATGAAAGGCTTTGCAGATCCTCACTTCTTCCCCGGGCACCATCTTGCGTTTTCTAATACCCCGCACGGACGTCATTAACAATACTATCTGTATGATGATAGTCGGCATCCCATCAGTAGTGGACTATCTCTCCGACTTAACACAATCGATAAATTCACATCACATCATAATAAATACACATGAACATCATCATCATCCTACACGGTCTAATTTCACCATCTCCCCACCAATGAAGATCTCCACTCCCGACCCGGAGGGTGAGAAGATATTCACCAACTTTGGGCTCGCGGAGAATCGGTAACCGGCCATTCTCGAGGCCCAGTCAAACACCTCCATGTCACTTATGGTGTAGTTGTTCAATACGGAGAATTCCTCTTCCTCGGCGACGATTCTCTCCATCCTCATCCAACCAGTAGACTTGCTCTCCCGGACGAGAGACTCGTGAACTCAAATTTGGCTGCGAAATCTTGAGAGATCTCGAGGTTGATGCCGATGGTCGAATACCAGGGCCCCGAATATTTCCCAACCAGTGAATGTAATTGTGTTTTCTCTCCATGGCTTGTGGACGGCTGGTCGGACGACGAACGAAGCCTCTTAGGTACCGCGGTATCTTTCCCATTGAACTTCCGCTTCAGCACTGGGGCATTCTCTTTCGCGAGCGCAGTTGAGTCCTTGCGGGGTCGAAGACGGTATACCCGAGGTCGATTACGTTGAGGTACAAAACGACCTTTTCGTAGGGACACAGTGAAGGAATAAGTATCAACTCCCACATTCAGCCGTTTATTCACATTTCTTTGCAGAAAGTGCCGAATTGTTGGACCCGGTAGCCGGGCTGCATCAGGGAGTAGCTGCCGTGAGGACGATGGTAGACTCTCTCAGGGTGGGAGATATGATCGCATCGGATCCCTTCTGTACCCTGAGCTCGCAGCGCCTGATCTTCGAACACCTCCATTGTGAGGTCATGACCACCAGGTAGTTTATCATCACTGACATATACGCCCGGTGTTAATTGCAGTTCATTACCAACCGTAGAAGCCTCTCGACAACAGCGAGCAGCTCGAAAACCAAGATCAACTTCATAGAGCAAGCGGTGGGGAATTCGACAACTTTAGTCGCGCGAGCGAGCAATCTTGCTCGCCTGTGTACCGTCCGCTCGCCCGCCCGAGCGATGGAGTTTCCCGGTTGTGTGTCGCAGCTTCCACTAGCGGGCGCCCGTAGCGTTGTTCGGCTACAAGTGCCTCATTCAAGGCTAGGTGACGCTGATCAGTCAATAGTACATGGCGAGTATTACATGAGCTATCAAGCATGTACACGTAGCTGGTAAATACAATGCATGCACTACATGATAACCGTCAATCAAAAGGCAAAGGTAAATAGACGAATACGATATTAGTGAATGTGATGCCAATACTAGAGGGCGACTATGAAGAGTTCGACATAGTGAGCGATAGCACGTGATTAAAACGTAAAATACTCACTAGGCCAGGGCTGGGGCCCAAGCCTCTCCGACTGTTGGTACCGCCAGGTCAGCTACCGGTCCGTCTCAGCCATATCTTTGGAATCGTGGGTTCAAATTTTCGGCTGAAGTAGAGACGCTGAGTCGGTTTTGACTTCAAGACGTGTGTAGCCTTTAGGCTAACAGCTACAGTGCAGCTTTCGCCACATGACGCAGGCTAGTATGACTCATCGTGCACAGCCAAATCACTCTCCCATCGCTAGATAGATGAGCAATGAAAATGTAAGAGCTAGTAGAACCAATTGACGATGTGGAATGAGCGAGTAATCAGTAGTGTGGATTACATGCAACAGGAGTGCATGAAATAAATTAGTGAGAATGGCAGCATAGAAGGTCACAAGCTGAGATACGTAGATTAATTTGAGTTGTTGTTGAAACGAGATGGTAGAAGAAGGAAGAGGAGAAGATGGAGGGGTGGAATGACTCGGACAAAAGATGGGAGGGAGATATGTTTTAGTCGAAAGTTGGGAGAAAAATGGGTACTTGAAATGTGAATTTGCAAAAGGAGCTTTGCAGGAGTGTTTGTGAAATAAAACATGTAGATTCTGAGTTTCGAGCATTTCTCTATTGAACGAGGGACAGCTTCGCTACGAAGGAGAACTCACAGGCGATAAGAGCAGCCTTGCCCTCTCATGGTAGGGAGATTCAGCGGTCATTTTCGGGTTGAGGATGCAGAAGGGTCGCCGCAACCTGTGAGCTGTTGCTTCTCAGTAGGTCGAGCCACTTAACACAATCGATCAATCCACATCACATCATAATAAATACACATGAACATCATCATCATCCTACACGCTCTAATTTCACCATCTCTCCACCAATGAAGATCTCCACTCCCGACTCGGAAGGTGAGAAGATATTCACCAACTTTGGGCTCGCGGTGAATTCGTAACCGGCCATCCTCGAGGCCCAGTCAAACACCTCCATGTCGCCTATGGTGTAGTCGTTCAATACGGACAATTCCTCTCCCTCGGCGACGATTCTCTCCATCCTCATCCAACCAGTAGACTTGCTCTCCCCGGACGCGAGACTCGTGAATTCAAAATTGGCTGCGAAATCTTGAGAGATCTCGAGGTTGATGCCGATGGTCGAATCCCAGTGTCCCGAATACTTCCCGACCAGTGATGGTAATTGTGTGTTCTCTCCATGGCTTGTGGACGGCTGGTCGGACGACGACCGAAGCCTCTTGGGTACCGCGGTATCTTTCCCATTGGACTTCCGCTTCTGCCTCAGTGCCTTCTCCCTCGCGAGCGCAGAGGACTCCGCACGTGAGCGCTCCACTAATCGGAGACGGTATATCCCGACGTTGAGATACAAACGCTCTTCTTGAGGCAACACGCTGAAGTCTCTACTGGTCACAGACCGCCTCAACACTTTATTTACATTCCTGCAGAAAAAGCCGAGTTTCAGCAATTTGCCGTCGGGCGGTTGCAGGTGGTAGCTGCCGTCAGGACCAGGGTAGCCTTTCAGGGTGGGAGAAGTGAACACGTCGGATTCCGTTTCTAATCTGAGCTGCAGCGTCTGGTCTCCGGACACCTCCATTGTGATGTTATGGCCACCAGGTAGTTTATCATCACTGACATACACCCCCGGTTTCAATTGCAGTTCATTACCAACCGTAGAAGCCTCGACGACAGCGAGCAGCTCGATCACCGAAATCAACTTCATAGTTTGAGAGACGAGAAACCCGGCAGTACCAGACGCGCGGGCGAGCAATCTTGCTCGCCCGCCTGCCCGAGCAATGGAGTTTCCTTGGCGGCATCGCCCGAATCGTCATGTGCACACGTCGTGCGGAGGACCTCTATCAAATCATGAGATAACCATTCGTGGTAAGCCAGTCCGAACCCATGTACACTCGTTGCTATTGGAAGTCGGAGTCTTCCACCGAATTGGAGTTATCAATCGATCAACCCTTTCCGGTCCAATTGCTGCTGTCCGGCACACAATGTGTGTCCCCATGGGAAGAAAGTCTATCGCCAAGCTCAGCCTGATGGGCTGCGTCTACTTAGTTCAATGCAACAACCTTCAAAAGGATTCTTCCTCTGCTGTCATATCCGGCGTCGTGTCAGCTCAAAGACCAAATCCCTGCCACCGAAATGCCTCTTCCCCATTTTCGCTCTGTTTCTGTGAGCTCCAGGCCGTCAGATGAACCCTGTGAGTGATGAGAATGAAGACGAACTACCGTCGGTGACCATGAGGGTCGAATGCGAGTTGTGGTCGGCTGGCCAACAGCCCCGGTGATCTCACCAGGCCCGAACAGAAGAAAGACAGACGGGAGTACACTTCCTAGCGAACCACTCCGGACATGCGAGCGAATGCAGGCCGCCCAAAAAAGTTACTCCGAAAATCTATCAAGTACTGCCAGCGTGCCATTCTCGGACGTGGTTTATGAGGAAAAGGCGATCCCCTGTAGCTGAGCTTTCGGTGCAGTGGTGGGTTGTGTCGTAATGTCCCCATAGCCCTGTGCTCCCAACGATTGAAGCTCTCCTCGTACATCGTGCTGCGAATGGTGTACAATCGCCATGTCTCCAAGCACAGAGGGTGCTTCCGGCTGTCACGCCAATAATAGTGGTCTTCAAAACTCTAGTCGGCAGGTGCTGCGGTCCTCTTAGTACGAAGTCCTGAGCCGTCTACCTCCCTTCTAGCCCACTAGCTCTGATGCCGCTGCTGTTGTTTGATCACTCTCACTGAATATTGATGGACTGGCCAGTGCAGGACAGCGACGTCGGGTTGTCGGGAAAACTGGTGAAATCGTTTGTATTAGCCTCTGTCGGTCGCCCTTCCGAATCGTGGTGCAGCGCGGCAACTCACTGATGACGGAAGTGGGTCATGCCCTCTTGCTATGATGATCTATCCACGTTTTTGCCAACGCCCCAACGAATGAAGATCCATGGGCTAGTGTCGGGAAAAACTGTTGGCGTCCCTTGTACTAGCATGATAAGGCCTCTCTTTCAATGATCAGTCGACCGAATCGAGGTGCACTGACTCAGTGCCACTGATGCAGCTCGCCAGCTTTGACTGACTTAGGTGGTACTTGGTCGTTATGAGAATCAAATCCGTGTTCTTGCAACGGCGTCGTACGCGGGAAGTGGCAGATTCCGGGAGACATTTTTTGTGTCGGTCCGCTGGCTCCGGAGGGACAACCCTGTTTGGAGTCCTGCGAGGATTCCGTGACCTTCACAACAGCGACTCTAGCCGCAGTGGCACATCTTCCGCGCGGCCTCATAGTGGAGTGCGTCCCACTGTAATGTGAGATGCTTACAGAAAGGAGTGGTACGGCGACTAGCCTTATTATTCGAGCGCTGGCTCAGACGTTCGTGACGCTTGGTAGGGAGCAGGCGTTCCTTCTGCGAGGTTATTATTTCCCTTATAATGTCTCCAGTAGTAGTCGTGACCGGTGCTAATAAAGGCATCGGTTATGAGATCTCCAAGAAGCTCATCGCTGATGGCGCCAAAGTCATCATGACAGCGAGAGACCAATCAAGACTGGACAAAGCTGCCAGTGAGTGGACTGCCGTTTTCTTCCAATATCAATATTACTGCCGCTCAGGTGAACTGAAGCCCTTCGGCTCCGTCAAGTTGGACGTCACCAGCGATGACTCGGTGGAGCAAGCCAAGCAGGAGGTGAGCTGGGAGAGGTTCGTGTCACCGCGGCCCTAGCGGGCTGGAGGTTCACGCCCTCCCATGGCCCCCGGTCTGTTTTTTGTGGCAGATAAAACGTCTCTCGCCTTCCATAGATGCTCTTGTGAACAACGCTGGGTTCGCCTACCATGGCAATGCTTTCGGCTATGACGAGGTATCTTTCCGACACCCGCGCGAGCGGTAGTTTGACCGTACGATGATCAGGCTAAGCTTACCATGAGCATCAACTACTATGGAGCGAAGCGTGTCACCAAGGCCCTCTACCCCCTCCTCAGCGACCACGGCCGCATCGTCAATGTCTGCAGCTTTGTGGGCAGGCTATCCAAGGTAGGAGCCTCGCAAAGCGAGCGAGGTATCGAGCGTCTCCCTCGTCAGGTCTCTGAGCCTCTGCAGAAGAGGTTCTCGGACCCCAATGCTACTGAGGAGTCGATCGACAATCTCGTGGAGGAGTTCCTCACCGGTGTGAAGGAGGGCGACTACAAGGAGCGTGGCTTCAGCGATAGCATGTACGGCATGTCCAAGTTGGCACTTATCGCATGGACTAAAGTATTGGCGAGAGAGGCCATGGCTGACTCTCGAAAGATACTCGTCACTGGCTGCTGTCCCGGCTGGTGCCAGACCGATATGAGCAGGTGAGTATCTTTCTTTCCTATCAAATGCTAGCACAACCTCCGTTCAAAAAAGTGATTCTGAAACTCTTATTGATTTTTACACGTGTAATGCAACGGTTCCAGAATCGATTCTGAGTTTTAGAATTTGTTTATTGGACGACCCCACAACCTAGCCACCAAGATTGCCCTGTAACCAACTTGGTTATCCGAGTTTCGCTCCTGAGAATTTCGTCGAAAAACACTGAGAGTTTCGTAGTTCGAAATTCACGACGTGTTTTTCGCGAGAAGGCCAGGGCTTCGAGGCCTTCATTGCCATTTCTCGCGAAGTATTCGCGTTTTTCACTTCTCGGAAAACGCTACTTCACGTATTACGGACGAAGCTCATGTGTAGTCTTAGCTAATTGTTGTATTTTTTCAGTCACAGCGGCCCTCGCAGCGCCGAGACGGGCGCCCAGGTGATGGCGTGGTTGGCCGCGGAGGTCGACTATGACCCGACCATGAGCGGCAAGCTGTACCGAGATGACCAGGAGTTCGACTGGCAGACCGGCAACCTCCTCTCTACTGGAGAGATGTATTGAGCTGCTCACTACCCTTCAGGAATGATAAGATATTTTTCCTTGCTTTTTCTGAGGCAACTTCATCCGATGAGTTGTATCTGAGTCAATGGTCGAATAATGCATCTTCCGGTATCAGAGAATTCGCGAGAACGTCGCCTGCTGCTTCTTTGTGTCATGGTGGTCTCATTCTCACGTGTGGCCTAATGTTCGGGAGAATGTATCAGCAATGCGAGCCATCCTCAATGTTAAACCAGAATGGGGCACGCCCCGAAGTGTGGCTATTATTTTCCTTGTAAATTCTCTCTTGCTACTTTTGGGATGGCAAAAGATGCAACATGCAAATTTGAGGCCACTATGGCCTCGTTTTTTCACATTTCCTTCTTTTTTCATAGGACTGTGTCTTCAAACGACGTCACGCCTTCAGACCGAAAGAAAATATTCTTCCAGATCGCCAATGTGATGTCCCCGAGCGCTGCCATGACGGCCTCACTTCTCCATGCTACAGTGGCATGTACGGGCGAGGAATTGATTCTCACTTCTTTCTTGCCACCATCTTTCCGTTTTCTAATACCCCGCCCGGACGTCATTAAGAAGACTATCTGTAGGATGATAGTCGGCATCCCATCAGTAGTGGACTATCTCTCCGACTTAACACAATCGATCAATCCACATCACATCATAATAAATAAACATGAACATCATCATCATCCTACACGCTCTAATTTCACCATCTCCCCGCCGATGGCGACCTCCACTCCCGACTCGGAAGACGGACAAATTCTCATCCTTGCAAAACTGGGAATGAAGCGAAAAGCTGTCGCTTTGGCTGCCCACGTAAAGAGAACGGCGATGCTCTCAGCGTTGTAGTTTTTCACTCGGAAACAGTCCCCGCGGTTGTCTCTAGTCAGCGTCATCTCTCCCGTGCTTCTGGCGGGCTCATCACGGAATGGCTTCAACTGCAACTTGACGACCGGTGGAGATCCAACCACCTCGAGAAGCATACCAACGGTACAGCGTTTATTGTACTCGCCAGAATAATTCCCAACCGGAAGAATCGATTCTTCAATTATGCTCGAGATATGACCGGTAGGTGCTTCCGTCACCTCGATCACGCGAGGAATCTTTGATGATGGTGGTTCGTCGCTTTCCACAATTTTTCTTTTTTCCGAAGCTCTGACGCTTTCGATCTTGGTTTTCAATCGGAGATGATACTTGAACTGGTCCACCGTGAGAGAGATCTCATCTTCGCGCTTGCAGACCGCGAATGAGCACTTGAGAGCCCGATTAGAGAGAGCATTTCTTAATCTTTGGGAGAAGCCGCGGAGCGGTCCTTTGCGGCGATCGAGTGGGCGAAGGTCGTAGCAATTACCGTATCGGAAAATGGTTGTAAACTTGGGCGACGTGATGAAGTCGAATTTTGTGACCACCTCGATCTGTAGCGTCCGATCAGGGTGTATTCTCATAGTAAGTTCAGAGCCACCAGGTAGTTTATCATCACTGACATATACGCCCGGTGTTAAATGCAGTTCATTACCAACCGTAGAAGCCTCGACAACAGCGAGCAGCTCGAAGACCAAGATCAACTTCATAGTTTGAGAGACGGGAAATGAAACGACAAATTATACACTTGAGTTGTGAATCTCGCCCGCCCGATGATTTAGCGCTCGCCTTCTCGAGCGCATGAATTTCCAGATTTGAGGTCTCCTCGTTCGAAGGGGTTTTATGGGGTAGTATTCGGGCTTCTTCGATGTAAAATGACGCGCTTCGCTCCGCTGTGATTTGCCAGTAGAAGCGTCCCAGGACTGTTGAACGCGGTTGAAGCGGATGGAAATTAGAACAGACCTCAGCCAAGATTGCTATGCCTCAACACCATCGCTAGATCTCTCTTCATTCTCAAATACAACGCTTTGGGAGTTCCGAAGATATTCGCTGAAGATTAAGACGCAACCACTCACATCAGGAGCATCCAGGCATGCTGGACCTTCTCAGAAATTAGGATACTCCCAAGCTTGCTCTCTCTCGGTGGTGAGAAGAAGGGGGACCAAGGCTTGGAAAAATCAAGCCGCAAGGCATTCGAGCATCAGATGAAGACTATAATGGAGCGAAATTAAGAACTGCATGGGGAGAGGACCGCAGCCGCTGGTGACCGGAAGAGTTTTGAAGATCACTATTGTGGAGAACTGGTGTGACGTCGGCGGTCTTTGTGCTGAGAGACATGGCGATTGTACCATGTCCAGTACGATGAATAGGGGAAGCTTCAATAGTTGACAAATATTAATTTTTATTTCTCCCGGCTTAGGTTGTGTGCTGTGTCTACTTTGGCTAGATACAAGCGCAGGTTGCAATGCTAGTGACGAAAGTAGAAGAGATTTTACCATTTTTTCATCAGAAATTTCCTCTTTCCTCTTCTAACCATGGTGAAGGTATCTCCGTACTGCGTCGGCTGGTCAGTGATCTCTAACGTCACCTTCGGCCTGACCAACTTCTTGATTTCTTACACGAACGTCGACGGCATCGACCCCTGGGCTGTTATTGGATGGATTTGGTTCACCTCGGGGCTAATAGGCGTGTTGACAGGAGTTTACTTCTGGTAGCCAGGGGAGGGTACTTCTAGTTGACCTGTTTTGTATCTTTCGCGCTTCAACCTAAGATACTTCGAGTGACTACGGCTTAGTATGGGAATCTTCGTTTCGAGGAAGTGTGACATATTCTGTATCTTTCGTGGTTCAACCTTGGATATGCTCACTCAGGTTCAAAATTGGCCGTGTTTTCTTCACTGCTGAATATCTAGACTATTCCCTTCGGAAGACACCAACAAGCTCGCACCAAGATCCCGAGGTCGGCGAGTCAGGATACGTTTATCTTTCTGATGGAGAAAAGATTCCTCAACCTCACCTGGAAGATATCTCTCTTCGGGCAAAGATACTCACATTAGTTGGAGGTAGGCCTTTCTGTGTAGGTCGAGCTTGAAAGATATTTATACTTGTTGTTCAGGTGTTTGTGTGGGCCTGTCGCAGTTGATGATGAAATGGGCCTTCGCGACCGACCCCGCGGCCTCAGGGCCTCTGACCGCCGTAATATCCTCGGATATTCTGGTAATAAACGGGAAGAGAATCTTCGCTTGCTTGAGACTCGTAGCTAGAGGTGTCAGAAAGTTGACTGAATTGGTGTGTCAGGTAATCGGCGTCTACTGTCATTTCGTGTACAACGAGAAGTTAACATGGACGCAAGCGGTGGCTATTCTCGTTGTGTTGACAGGTGAGCAGATGGGACTCGTCTTGAGCTTCTCTGTATCTTGCATGCTTCAACCAAAGATACTGGGCATTTCATCCACTCGTTGTTGGCATATTGCGCATACATGTCGAGTTCATTCGTATCCTGCATGCATCGACCTAAGATACGTCATTCCATCAGGCCTTATCATTATGGGAGCGTCGTTCGATACTGGAGTTGGCGGTGGCAAGCCCCTCGGATTTGTCTATGCCATATTGGGCATGCTTAGTTTTGCCGCGAGCATTGTTTGCATTAGAAGCTTTTGTATAGACGGCATAGATGCTTGGTAAGATATCCAGCGGAGCGAAGTAATTTTTGTTATGCATTTTTTCAGGTCTGGCTTCATTGGACGGATGGGTGTTATGTTTTTCATGGGACTGATTGCCTTGGGAGACTCTGGACTCAATGGCGGATTTATTGTCCACGACTCCTCCTTGTGGAAAGATATGTAATGGGCGAGACGTTGACTTAGTTTGTATCTTGCACGCGTAGAGCTTGGATACGTGTGTGGTTTTCTCACTACTAGAGCGAGGAAAGAGTAGTGGTTTCGTCATGAGTACCTTCGTCATTGTTTTCCTCTCGTACTTCGAACTCGGATGTCATAGTAGCTTTCGTATAAAATGAGATTATCGCCACTGGTGCTGACCTATTCTGTATCTTGCATGGTTCAACCTCAGGTACGTATGGCCAATAGTGTCTGGTGCATCACAAGCAGTTGGAGTCCTCGCCCTTAATCGTGCGTTAATTTATCCGTCCACGGCGGTTGTGAATGTCATAGCGGCGTCAAACTCTATCGTCGTGCTGATATTAAATTGGTTGCTACTCGGATTAGTTCCGAGCTACCCGAAAATAATTGGTAATTCGTGATTGGCATTTTCATACCAACTTTCCGCCAACTCCTAATCGTCAGGTATGTTCTGTGTGATCGTCGGAGTATCTTTGATGACCATGTGGAAGCCGAAAGAGGTTAGCCCCCCCACAACCTTATGAAGCCGTAAGATATTTTTTGGTTTAGGAATCTTTGGAGCCGGTGGTCGACGAGAAGGTTGCCGCTGATACGAAGATGCCGGACCCCCTCAAGGTCAGCTTTTGTGGTTCGGCGACGAGCAGTGGCGGAGGGAAGAGTAATTCGCCTTGTGCAAGAGGTGCATAAAAGGAGGTACTAGGGATGGAACCTGGGTGGTCGGGATGCTAGCCGTGTGCTCTACCACTGAGGAATTTTTCACAGGTTCGTCGAGTTACCGTCTAGGTGATCATTATATTAGTAGCTATGGAGGAGACCACGTGCTGCCGTGGTTCCGGTTGTTGTTATTATTTTTACTATCGCCATTCTGAATACTTGATGCAGTATTAATTCAACGTTTTAATAAAGATATTGCTGCAGCCTCTCTGGTAATGTCGATTGATCAGTCGGCGTCCTAGTTGTTATTAGAGACGTTTCGGATGTGGATGGTATGATTGGCGTTATTAATTGACGGGTGCGGGGATCGAACCTGGGTCATGTGAATGTTAGTGCTGGCTGAGAGACGCTTGCGCGTGACGGATGCGAAGTGGTCTCCGGTAGCTCAGTGTTGTCTAAGGTTGGTTTTCTGAACCGATGCATAAAGGTCACATCACAAACTTTAAGCGGTGTTTGATGACCCTCTCCTTGTGGCCGATAAAATATTTTACGTGCTCGTTAAAGACAGTTCTTTCGTCTCAATTCGACACGTTCTTAGCTGCTAGGTCACTGTGTGTGGTCGACGTAGCCTGTTTCGCCCCTACTGATTATGCTGCCTTTACTTTCCTGCATGGCGATGCTGAGGCTGATCCCCCTGCTGGTGGTGGCTGGAGGGATATTGACTACTCAGAAAGGGTCGTCGGACAGGGATGATCCGTAAGTGAGTTAAAATTCCGATCCGAGAATAGTACTGCCGGTCCGAGCTTATGACCGATGGTTCGCTCAGGCTACTACGGCTGCCACAGCGGCGTCCCCTCAGGGGTCGGCGGATGGTTATTATAATGCCAATGTATACTCTAACCGGAGCGAGGATAAACTTCATGTGAAAGCTTCATTACTCTGATAAGTGATTATAAAGACTAGGCCTTCGTGACGAAGAAGTTCGGAGCTCGGGAGATCCCGAGTTCGAACCCCGGCACGGTCTTTTTTCTGACATTTTTTCATCACGCCGCACCACAGTTTCCCCTGGTAGTCCCTGTGGTTTGAGAGTGCTAGAGATTCCATAATTTTTGCAGAATAGACGAACCATGGGCTTTCCAATGGTATGCGGCTCATGAGCGTTCTCGCCACAGATGTGGAGAAATAATTTGAACGAACGAACGCCCAAAAACGCGCCAAGGTGATGACAGTAGAAGCTCCGCGATTTTTTATGAATGCTTGGTAAATGCCATTATGTACTTGTCAGGGCTAAAACTATATAGCAATTAGTGTAGTGCACAGTGGATGAAGTATTAGTATTCTCCTTTTCGGGTGGCGATGGTACTCCTGGAAGCCGACGAATAGTAGCCCGTGGCGAGGTGTAGGTGTAGCGTGACCTTCGTGAGGAAAAAGCAGAGCTGAACCCTAGATCTCGGGTTCGAACCCCAGGCCGGGCGTTTTCTGTAATTTTTCGGGTGCATCTACCACGGTCTGCGACAGTAGAATGAGGGTGAACACGGTTTCGTTTCTTCAATAGAATACACGACCCGGGAGCTTTCAATGGCATGCGTCTCGCGAGCTCAATCAACATAGTTGAGGAGAAATTGGAGCGGACATAAGCAGAAATGCAAGTATATGCTCCGCACGTTACATCGGAATAATAAAGAAAAACGATCTCCTAAATCTCCGCCGTCTTTTTTCGACTCACTTTTTGTGGTAGCACACGCTGAGCTTCGGACGAGGAGGGGTCTTGGAGGCGGTTTCGGTCGCGGTTGTCTCAGACCAAGGGTGAGACAGCCGCTATCTGAGCTATCCCTGAGCGGTTGCTGCTTCGGCTAGGTACACGGGTTTCCAATACCACGGCGACGTTCTCGTCAATCAGGCACTTCATAGACGCTTCAAGAGCGACGATAGTTTATTTTCGATCCCTGGGCGAGAGATGGGAGATGAAGTCCCTTCTCTTAAGGGGCATCTTTTGGCGCGCTTGGCCGATGCGGAAGGACTACGGAACTTTACAAAGTGGTGGAGATTCGAAGATGAGCCACCAGGAGAATCCGTGTGCCGAGACTCTCAGAGTTGGAGCTTAGACTGGTGGTTCAGCCGTCGCGGGCATAATATTGTAGGTTGTTATGCTGCTGCTGTTGGTGGTGGTTTGAGCGTCGAATCTATCCTCTCCTTCATAAAGGTTGGTTGGTACACACGGATCGATCTGGAGATTCCTGTGGCTGCTGAGGGCTTCAAGATCTCTAGATTGTCAACTTCCCTCCGAAATTACGTGCCGTAAGAACATCCGTCGCTGTCGGGTCGTGTCTGCGAGTGCGTCGTTAATTACAAACCGTGAGGATTCCTTTCTGACGCTCTTAGTGTGAGAAAGTTGCTATTCAGGAAGAAGCAATTGAAATTTGACATTGGTCGTCTGAGGGAGTTGGAGGAGAGGGCGAGGCGCTTCCTGCCGGACCCGGCCCGAAACTGGACCGACGACTACCTTCTTGATATTTGCGACAAACAGCTGCGCAGCTATTTATCCTACGTCCAAAAGAAGGAGAGGCTCCCCTACCCTGACCCCTTCTTCAAGGGGTACTCTGCCATGTTCACGCCTCTCTTCATGTGGCTGGTCGGTGGCAAAAGAGGGGTTCGAACTCCGGACCGTCTGCCAGGGTATGGGAGGCCAAGTTCTCGTTTGAAATATGGGAAGAGTAAGATCGTTTACCGACAGGAGAGTTGAGGCGGACCAACTGGCATGTGAAATGGAATTTGAGGTATCGTGAATGGGTAATGCAATTTTTGTGCGATGTGCCATGATGTCTTCCCTGGTCGGTGTCTGGCGACTGTGGTTTTGAGTTCCTTCTGAGAATGCTAGTCGGCTTGGGCCTCCCCAGAGGGGAGCGAGGGTCGCTTCACGCGTGTAATTTCTTCTCATTAGAGATGGTGGATTCCGCTGGAAAGGCATCAGAATATGGGTGGGGGTGTCAATTGAAGGGTGCGGGGATTGAACCTGGGTTGTTTGCATGGGAGAGCCTCGTCCGTGACGGGTGTCCCTGGCGGCGTTGGGGTGTGCTCATCGATCTACTCCACGAGTTTTCGTCTGATCCATCGACAATTTTTGGGTGTACGCTTTGAGTTTCGGCCCGAGTGGAGGCTTGGAGTCGCCCTTCTCGGAGGGCCGCTCGGAAGCGTGAGAGAACGGCACCCATCTTACCGTCCGAGGTGGTGATGGTTAGGTATGACGGCGATGTTTTCGTGAACGAGGAGCTTCATAGACGCTTGAAGGGCAACGATAGCGGGTTGTCGTTACCTAGGCGAAGGGTGGGAGGCGAGATCTCGTTCCTGAGGGAGCATCTGCTCCGGAGGGGCCGCGAAGCTCTCAAGGGAAGAAAAGGCGGATCATCAGAAGTGAACCGCAAAGGAACTCCGCATGCCGGGACAATCAAAACTGGAGCTTGGAATGGTCATCGGGCCCTCGTGACAGGGAGACTGTAATCCGCCGCATTCGCTGCTGGTTTGGGCCTTAGTCTTGCTCGGCAGGTTCGCTGGTACGTCGGAGTCTGCAGACGGGTTCAAGATCTCCAGATTATCGACCTCTCTCCGTGACTACTTGCCGTAAGAGGAGGTTCCTGTCGGGGTTGTGACTCAGGAAGAAGCCACTCAAGTTTGACGTCGCTCGACTGAGACAGTTGGAAGAGGGAGCGAAGCGCATTCGGCCGAATCCGGCGCAAAATTGGACAGAAGATTACCTCCTATTCATTTGCGACCTGCAGCTGCGCTTCTACTTGCGCTATGTCCAACGGCAGTCCCAGCGTGGCAGTCTTCATAAGAACCGCTTGAACATGGGAAACGCCGGCATGTTTTCGCCCGTATTTGTGTGGCTTCATGGCTATGACGAAACGGATACGACCCCGGACCGTCTGCTACTCTACGGTGAGCCTGCTTTGTCTGTGGGGTACAGGGATACCAAATTTGAATATACCGGACGGGATTGAGGCGCACCAGGGCTAGCCCAGTTGAATGGAGGTCGGTCGTTGGGTAGAATGTTGTTTCGTTTATTGTGTGTCATGCTGTCCCCTGCTCGTGTACCACCTCCAGGAGGAAACTGTGCTTTTGAGTTCATAGCGGGAAAGCAGCTTGGCCGGAGTGTCGCTGAAGGACAGACATCCTCAGCTTACAGCACGAGCTGCTCGCCGAGGGGTCCTCGTTAGGTAAGTCAACTGATTCACCTCTGTGCTCGCTTTCTCCTGCGTCCTTAAGTCATGGTCAGTGTGAACTCTGAGCGACATTCTCGGGACGAAAATTGCATCATCAGTCTAGGAATCGTTATGCTTTGCTCCCTCACGGCCGCCGCGGGTTTGTTTTGTCGGGTGGACCGATCAGCGGACGTAGTACAAGAAAAAGCTCGATGTTTTGTATCTTACATGGTTCGACCTAAGATACCTCGGTTCAGTTGTCGGTCTTCACATGCTGAAAATGACACACCCTCCTCTGTCGGGTCGCCGTCAATGCACGCGGCATCTTTCCCGGCCGGTCCTCCTTTTCCTTACTCGCTCACGGAAGGGTCCTAGCCGCCGAAAAAATACTCCAAACGTCGCAGTTCATCTTCTTCATACCGGTGGTGTCACCAGAAAGTCCGCCCGGAGGCAGTTTCTGAGAGCTTTTGGGGAAGCGAAAAACGGCTTTGGATCGGACGAAAACTCAGCGGTCGGACGAGCGCTGTCTTGCGTGGTGCCGAGGTTGACTGAGAAAGAGTTGGTTGAAGCGATAAGGGTTGTGGGGGCCCGAAAATTGCCGAATAAGAATTTGCGGGAGATCCTGGGGAGGCTTCTTAACAGACTCGGAAGTGATGCTGAGCTTTTGGCAGCGACGTGCCGGGCGGTGGAATCTTGCGATCATGTGAAAGACCAGCGTCAAGCTCAGATATGCGTGGAGGCCTTGGCGGTGCATCTGGAGGAGTTGAATTTGCCGGCGATTTCGGCGTTTTGCAGTTTGGGAAAATTCCAACCGAAAATGCTGCTGGCGAATGAGGGCGTTGAAACGACGCCAGAGATGATGACGAGGATATGTGAAATTGCGCGAAAAAATCCGGAGGCGGATTTCGGAATTTTTCGCGATATTATGGTTGCTGCTGGCAGACTGGGGGTTCAGCCGAGCGAGGAGATGCAGCATTTTTTGGCGGTGAAAATTTCTGATGGAATTTCCGAAATTCGAGCGGTTCGGGAGTTACTGCAAATCGCTGATGCGGCTCAGCGGCAAAGTTGTGTTGATTACTGCTTGATGCATGACGTGGCGAGGGAGGCGGTGAAACTGATAGAAAAAATGGAAATTGGCCAGTTGAGTTACCTGATGGGGATCTTCGCTCGGCAGGAGGTCTATGATGGAGAGTTCCTGGAGAGGGCTCGGGAGAGGCTGTTGTGTCTTCTTGCGATTCGCGAAAAAGTTGGTATGAGCGGACCGCAGATGCTGAGTCTGATGACGGTGGTGTCGCGGCTGAACACTTCGCTTGACCCGGAACAGGAGGTTTTGAATCTTTTGTGCATGCGTGCAAAGGAGCTTATACCAACTTTTTCCGAAATTAATATTACTCAACTCCTCCTGGCGGTACAGAAGCGACGACCTGTAGTGGGCGAGGCTATCCATGAACTGATGGACTCAGTGATGAGTCGGGATATCTCGGCCTGGTCGCCCTGCAGCGCGGCGACGACTTTTTGCGCGCTGTCAAAATTATCGCATTTTTCGGAAGAACTTGCGGTCACGTGCCTGACGGTTGTAAACAAGAAGGGAGTTTCGAAGTTGGGAGGCGCGCAGAGCCAGCAGTTGTTGGCGGTGATGAGTCATCATGCGGAGGAGATACCGAAAGGGTTGATGAAGATGGTACGTTGGGAGTATCTTAGGTTAAAGCTGGCGTAATATAGTTGAATAGGTAATTTTTGGTAAAAAATATTTTTATTCGATTTTTTGTTTCCTGTGGGGAAATTTCGTTTATTTTAATATCCGTGCGAATCGTGAGAAGCTCGAATGCGTATCTTAGGTTGAAGCTTGCGTAAGATGGGGATTGAATAGGTTCGTAATTTCTGATAAAAATTTGATACTTCGTTAGATTCTTGTTTTTTTCCTGGCAATGGGTGAATCATTGGAGTTGATGTCATCTTGTCTCATTCATCTCAGTAACTCTGTGCATCGCGAGAAGCTCGTCGAATGCGTATCTTAGGTTGAAGCTTGCATCAAATGGTGGTCGGATACATATTTGATTTTTTATGGAAAAATATTAATGTTAGTAGTTTTTTGATTCCTCATGGTGAGGTCTCGTTTATCTGACTATCCGTGCGAATCGCGACGAAGTCGAATGCGTATCTTAGGTTGAAGCTTGCATGCTATGGGTTGAATAGATGCTCTTTTTTCCTCAGACCTTGAAGGCTCTGGTCGACAATTTTTGTCGTCCGGCCCTCACCGGGTCGTTGAACCAAGTCCAAACGGTCGCGGTCTTGACGGCTTTCGCCAAGCTTGGCGTGCGGCAAGAATTCGCCATCGTGTCTTTGATAAGATCTTTGACCACCGAGGTCGATCACAAAAAAGGCGGAGCGAAGCTGGGGAAGAATCTTAGCAGCTTGGGGACCACTTTACCACCGAGAACCTTCGATTTGGCGAAGACGGTGGAAAACTTGACGCTCGAAAATCAGCTAGATCCGGCACATTGGACGAGTATCCTTGCGGCTGTGGAGGGCCTGTCGGCGTGGAGCCCATCGACGGCGCATCTTTGCTTGATTCTGAGATCACTGATGCTGCATCACGGTCTGCAGGGGTTGAGGGCAATTCATATAGCGCAGGCGATGAAGCCTTTCTGTCATAAAGAATGGAGGGATTTGGCGAGCAACGATGTCGTGAGCGAAATAGATGAGGAGGTTGAGGGCGCCTTGCAGTCGCTGTCGGACGTCAACGGGCAGAGGTTCGATCCCGGCGGCCCGGACTGTTGGCTTGCTGAATTCGGCCACTCTTGTCTGTCTGCCCTACTTCGACACGAAGTCTATCTGATCAGTACTTGGAGCGTCCTGACTGCCGTGAGAAGCGTCCTGGCGGAGTTTGGAGAAGCTTGCTCGATCGAGTGGACTGCGGGCGAAGCCGCGTTTTTGCATCGGCTAGCGGTGGTTGAGAGCGAGGAGGCTGCGGCGGATAATCGAGCGAGGTTGATGGTAAAAGATGGTATCTGAGTTTGACGAGTACATGTTGTTTCGGATGTGTTTCTAGAGTATCCTTGGTTGATGCGTTGTTTCGATGAGGGGGGAGAGTTGAAGAATTGCAAGATTGCAAGATTTTGGCTGTTCTTGGTGTGAGATGTCAGTGGGGCGTCTTGTGGATTGATGTAATCGGAACGGTATCTTTCAACCTCATTTATGTTGTCCTCGAATGTCGAAAGATTCCCTCGTTGCCGCCGAGTTCGTCGCAGATATCTTTTCAAGCGCAATTTTGATGGTGAGGTTGAGGGTGTTGTGAGGATACAGAAAATTACGGAAAGATCGTCCGAGGTTCGGAATCATTCTCAAGTGCCGCCAGTGGATGCCTCGCTTTCCTCTGAAAAATTTGGAAGCCTCTTCCGGTACGAAAATTTCCGGCGATAATTTTAAGACGTCGGTAATTTCCGGAATTGCGCTTCGCAAGCAGGTCGTGTTGGGCGTTTCCGCTGTCGAGCTGTTGGCAATTTTCAGGCGCGTGACGAATTTGAGGATTCAATAAGCAGAGCGGAGAGTTCATCGAGTCACTCCATCTTCAGTGTGCCGGATGACGAAGGCCTCGTCTCACCGGCCTCGTCAGTTGCGTTGACATCATCTAACGCTTCCTGCTCTCCAGTGAGGTTCAAGGGTGGGTGTGTCTTTCTTGCTGGTGCCGAAATCTCACGCGTGGGCCGTTACTCATTACCAGCCTTCTTAGCTTAGTTGGTAGAGCACCCGCTTAGTAAGCGGGAGGTCGTCGGTTCAACTCCGGCAGAAGGCTTTTAGCTCTCGCTCTTGGAATTTCATAACAAGACCTTTTATAAGGGATATTCTCATCGATCGAGAATGGAGGAAGTTCGATACGGGAATAGAGAAGGATATTTCCGAGTGGTTAAAACTTTCTTCTTAGGTGTTCTCCCAAGTTGCGGAAGATGTAGTCGCAGCGGTGTGCCGAAATTCGGAGTAAGCTTTGCGGCGAAGTGGGTGTTGCCGGATTTCTCGTTTGCTCAGGGAACTGATCGATTGTGTGGAGGCCCTTGAAAGCTTTCCCGGTGAGTGCTCCCAGTTCACAACTACTGGAGTTACTGTTCTCCCGCTCAGGTTGCCAGACAGAGACTGACTCTATTCACTCGGAGTCCTCAGTGAGTTTGCGCGTTTTTTGGCGGCGGGAGTTTTTCTCACAGGTCTTTGAGGAGATGAATCTCGAGGATGTTGTTGATCGTGCAGTCGAGGCTTGTTTTACTGTGGAGTAAGCTCAGAGACTGCTGGGCAGGCGGTGAATAGATCGCGGGTTCGATCCCGGCGGGCGACATTTTATTCGTGTTCTCAGGCGCGAGTCTATACCAAGTGACGGGGAGGAGAGTGTTCTATCGAATAGTGAAGGTGAGTCGATCGAACGACCGTTTTGTAGATGCCAGTTTTGATGTCAGATTACGATTGGCTTCATGAAGACCTGGCGGAAAAATTGGTGAGAAAATACTCCTTGTTGGGATTGAACCTGCGACTCCCATGGTGGATACGGTACGTTCTCCATGCTTAGCTGAGAGGAGTTCTCGAGCTTGCTATGGAGGAGTCGTGCTCTGGGTGCGAGCCCACGATAGAAGATAGACAATCAGAAGTCGGATCGAGCGGAGCAAACAGCAGTAAGCCGTGCTCGCCGAAGATTTTCAAGTCGTTTTGTTCAGGCCATCACACCGTTGCTGAAGTTACTACACCAGTGAACACACCACGCCTTGATGTGGGGTCATTTGTGTTGTTTTAACTCGGGTTAAAACGTTCTGGTCAGATCGCTACGAAGCAAGCATCGATGTATGCAATGTTTGGTCTACCGACGGAGGTGGTCAAAAGTGAAGAAAACGTCGCTTCTTCCGGGTGGGTAGAGGTTGACGAAACTGCGAAACGTGAATTGCTTCGCTCCGCTAAGACTCCAGAGTCCCAAGAGGAGGTTCAGAGATAACCAGTTGCTCAGTCTTCTCACGCCGATCGCCGCATCGACAGGAGTTGCTCACGTCCGTCAAGGGCGGCATACTGAGAAAGGTATCGGAATCTTTGGAGAGTGTGATAGCCTTTCTTCAACCTAAGATACGTTGGATGGTAGTGGAAGCAGCGCTCTGCGGTGTCTACGACAGGAGGTTCATCGGCTAGAGGAGAAGATTTTGGGTCTGCGGCAAAGGTGGGACGACTGCGGGACGGAGTGTGTGCTATTAGTTTCGACTGTACAGGAATAATTGTTGTAAAATCGTTGCCATTGGGAATCGAACTCGCGACCTGCTTCTGAGGATTTCTCGCGCATGCTTCCACTCGTCCACTCATTAAACGACTAACCCATCATGAATCGGAAGAATCTGTTTCAGTACGAAAGAGTGGAAATCGATCATTCATGCTTGCATCGCATATCCTAGGTTGAAGGAAGGAGAAGTCAATGTTGCCGACGAGGGGGAAACAACGGAGGCAGAAGATCTTTCGACCGAAGGAGGAGAGTACGAGAGTTTAACTCGATTCCTCATAGTCGCGTAGCACCCGAATTTAACCAAACCCGGATTTAACCAACCCGAAAGAGCGCGCCCAAATAATCGATAGAAGTGTGCGATTTAATGCGTAGTCGGATTATTTCCCTCCGGGTAGCCATTTACCCGATACTATCCAATTTTTAACCAAATATATATATACTCTGTGTCCTCGGCGACGCAAAGCCAACTCTAATTGAAACTCTTCAGAGTGAGCTTTGCTGAATTGGTTAGACCTTCAGAGTTATATCGGAAAGGACGTGGGTTCAATTCTTAGTCGGTGAAATATTTGAGTTGTGCCAATTGTTCCCTCCCTCTCGGGTAAGCGGTGGCCACTGCTCGCAGCTAAAATTTCTGTAAGAGTCACGGTGTAGCCGATAAGACGATCCAATCAACACTGATAGGCCGTGGGTTCAGTTCTTTGGGGACATAAAGTGTACAGACACATCTTGCTCCGCGGGCGGCTTTTTGTTGTTGGAATATACTCCGGGCGAGCGCCAATTGTTGTTAAATGTTTTGAATAGTGGGTTTGGTGTGGTGGTTATGACTTGAGACTTTGGGGCAATCGGTACCCGGTACGAATCCTTGTAGGGCATATTTCTAACGGAATCAGAATCTTTGGACGTAACTCAGCAAGCGGACTGAACATCAATGGCATTCCGAACAGCAGTGCGATGAGCAGGCATGTCGAGTACAAAGTCTCTAACAGAGTCCTTGGACTACAAAACAGTCAGGTACTCCATATATGGAGTTCTCTGTCCACTTCACAACATCAGCACTTGCACGGGATCCCACTTCTATCCGATCGATACCCTTTCGCCCGTTCGCCCGTTTCTGTGTCTCTACCGGCTCACATTTCCACCACACTGGGTGGAGCCCACTCGTTTCGTGAATAAGGCAAAACATCACGAAACGCAAACATCACCGTCTGTAGTACAGAGCCTGCATCCAACATCGCTGATATCCTTCAAGCTGAAGGCTTCCAACTCGTGCAAGGCGATCCGGACGGGAAAACCATCCGCCCAGGGACTACGGATAACTTAGTCGATTCTAGAAAACGAGTACACCAAAGAAAGCAAGACAGATCGGAGCACACGAACAATATGCGAAGGCTCTAAAAGCAAAAAATTGAGCATCATGAGTTTCGAACCCACGACCTACGGGCGTGAAACCCCCAACCCTAACGTCCACACCATATATCCTTGAAAACAACCTGGCATTTACAGCCGGACGATGAAAATACATATCAAATTGGATAAATCAGCGATTGGGTAAATAAATGCCCAACGATTGATTTATCGATTATTTGGGCGCGCTCTTCGGATTTGGGTAAAGTCAGGATTGGGTAAATTCGGGAAGAGCCCATAGTCGTGACAATCTCGCTCGCCCGAGTGATCGATTTTAGGGAGGCTGAGGCGAAGCGCCAGCTTGTTAAGGAGAAGTTGTGGCTAAGGAATGCCCGGGAGATTTTGCAGAGGTGAGAAAAATGCGTTGTGAAAATTGGGAGATTTTCACCGGCATGGCCGAGCTTGTATCAGGAGTTAAGATTCCTCAGTGGTATCTTATGTATCTGTTTTATTCAGGCATGAAAAGATATGCGAAGATCTGCATGCTACTCAGCGGCTGCATCGTGAGGAAACAGCGGCATTCATCGCTGTTATCGCTATAGGTGAGTAGTCGGGTCGGGAACCTACAGTGTTAACCTAACACTCAAATAACTCCGATAAACAAACAGAGTGTAGAAGAGAGAAACTGAATGAATAGGAAAGCGGGACGAAGCTTTTTGTCGTGACTTATTGCAGGTCGTAATCCTAGAGAAGCGTGAGCAACTTGTTCCCGTTGTGATCGATGCTGCAGAAAATTGGACCGAACTCAGTCGTAGGCTTGATACTGACTGAGGAAGTTGCCCGAGGGAGCGCTCGAGAGCGATACTCGTCGTATACTCGCGGGCTTAGGGCGGCAAAACAGCCAAGAATTGATGAGAAACCGAACAGCAATTTTGCTTTGTGACCGTTGAAGTATAGCTGGAGAACACCCATGCTAGAGGGTCAGCGCTGATACACAGCTGCACGGTCTGCAGACCCAGAAAACTCGTCCCGAGTAGAAATCGTAGGCTTTACACGAGCGTCCAGAAAATAGCCCGGAGAGCACTCGAGAACGATAGATGTCAATAAGTGTGACGCCGAGCATCACTATAATGCAACCTTGTTGCTTTTTCCAATGCTCACAAGACAATTTCCCTTTGACGGGCCGGTAACAATATCATCGGGATAATGCGCTCTAGCGTCACGCTGTTAAGGACGATACAGTAGAAACTTGAAATCTGAGACGACTACTGTGCGGTAAAGCTCTATGCCTGCCGACCTAACGTGCTCTGACCGAGGTGTTCAGGACGATTACAGATTGTTATTTTTTGCCACCTCACAATCAATTGGAAATTCTCAATGTCTCAACCTCTCGGCAGTCGTAGGAAAATCGCCAGAGCTTTTCTGATGTCTGAAATTTGCGCGGAATTGCAAGGATTTCGAGCGGCGTAAAATTCCATTTTCCGGTCAGAGCGAGAGAGGTTGAAGAGCCTGCTGGAGCGGTCGGCGGGTTTGAAAACGATGATTGAATTCCAGCGAGAAGAACACGCCAAATTCATGGCGTTCGTTGATCAACCTAAGATACGCCGCGCGAGTGAGGCTGCGCAATTTCCGTCGCTTTGATCCGATTCCCGTCAGAATCTTCACGGCAACGACCGGGGGAGAGAATCTCGAGTAAAACGCGAAAGGCTTACTTGAGGGCTGCTTCGCCGTGTAGGAGAAGGTCTTGCATTCTTGGGTGCACTTGCGTTTTCTCAACGCAGATAGTTCTTCACATAGCAAGATCTCGGCCGTCCTGAGTCGGAAATTGAGCGGTCGAACGAAAGCGAAACTCAAAGCGGAGATGGAGTCGCACGTCGAAAGGATGACGCGATTTCCTCGCCACCTGTAAGGAATCTTTCGACTCCGTGATGAGCCAGCTTCAACCTGCTATGACCAGATACGCGGCGATACCGGAATTTCCGAGAACGCACGGCCTGGTGTGAAGTACCGCTTTTGCGGATTTTTTTTGGTGTGGTTGTTCCTCGGATATGACGTGTTAGCGTTATAATGAAGAAATCATATGTTTTGATTCTTCTCATGGTCGACCTAAGATTCCTATTTGTCATCATCGGAGTGTACTCGGTAGATGATCTGTAGAACCGAGGGCCTCCTCGTGAGTCGAGTGCGTGATGGGGTCGTAGCCTCGTCCACAGTGTGGGAAGCGATGCACTTCTGAGAAAAACCCTCTTCAGGCCGTCCGCAGTCTGGCGGGACGCGAGCCGTGAAAATAGTATTTGCAAAATACGGTTCGACGTTGTCCAGGCAATAGACTCTAGTACTAGTGATGTATTATGAAACTTTTCATCTGTGATTGCGATTATTTATCCCGGTGGCTATGCAATTTTTAATATCAGTCTGACAGAGTGAAGCCTGAATTAAACTCTCCAGGATCTTCCTGGTTATGGGTTTATCCGAGTTACACGACCCTAGGCGTTCAACCTGTAGCCAGACGAACGAGATTGTTCAAGTCGCACAAAGCGGAAGTTTGTGAAATATTCCGCGCGAACCAGCAATTTCTTCGTTCAATTGGATAATTGTGAAACTCAGAATAGAATCTGGTCTTGATTTTTTCACGTTAAATTCGGCTCCAGACTCGGTTTATTGAACACCCTTAATGGAGTGCATAGTACCAATAATACTGTTTGCTCTTGCCGGGGCCTCCTCCCTTGAAAATTTCCCCCTGTCCCCGGGAGTGTATGTCACTGAGGACGATCTGCGTGGTGGGCATTGCATAAGCATGGAGGTGCACCAGAATGAAACACTACAGTTGAAAATGGTCACGGAGGGCGGGGTGATTATCACTTCGCCGATTTTGGAAGCTTATCCCTCCCGGGATGCTTGCCACACCCTTTCTCCCCCGCTCGGAACCAACAGAGGCTTCGGACAGTTCTGTGGAAAGTTCAACAAATTGTTTGGAACGCACATAAACAGCTACTCGTTGCAGTTGTGCCGAAGAGAGGGTATCTTGTATCTTGAGTACGAGAACGAAAGTGTCAGACTGTATCGCTCTGGTGATGCGAAGAGCAGAGATTTAGCACACATCGATCAACAGAAAAATGTTCTGTGAGAATCGGAGGGAAAGGATGCTCCGTCAGTAAAGAAGAGACGTCAAGACGAGCACTCTCATGCTAAGAGAAAAACGGAGAGAAAAGATGCTCCGTCAGTGAAGAAGAGACATCAAAAAGTCAGGCAGATGCTCCTCCCAGTTGAGGGCTCGTATTTGGGACAGTGGAAGTCCGAGCTCCGCATAAGCCTAGAAGTATGTGAAGCTTCCGCGGCTTTCTCCTTCAAGCGCTTAGCTGCCGTGAGATACACGGGCTGGATGAAACTGAAGAGAACGACCGTGGGCGGCGTCGAATGTTTCCGAGTTGACGAGTACACCATCGAGGACTCGAGGGCTTTCCACTGGGCTTTTGCGGAGGCCGGCGAGACTGTCTCTAGCCCGACTTTGGTGGAGATCTGTCCGTCTTCCGGGTCGGGAGTGGAGGTCGCCGTTGGTGGGGAGATGGTGAAATTAGAGCGTGCAGGATGATGATGATGTTCATGTGTGTTTATTATGATGTGATGTGGATTGATCGATTGTGTTAAGTCGGAGAGATAGTCCACTACTGATGGGATGCCAACTATCATCATACAGATAGTATTCTTAATGACGTCCGGGCGGGGTATTAGAAAACGGAAAGATGGTGCCCGGGAAGAAGTGAGGATCTGCAAAGCCTATCATTAACGGTTTACCTTTCATACAGGTCGCCGACTCGCTACCACCGCTGGTGAGCTCCGACGAAGTGATGGAGCGCAACGCTGAGACGGTTAGGAGGAGATTGTCGAGTCTGTCTGATGTCGGAGAGCACAGCCCATCACGCAGAGCCGCTGCTAGCGGGCATCATCGTTCGTATTTTACCCGTCTCTTGGGTGTGGTTGTTGTAACATTGGTGGTGATTATGTTGGGAAGATACCTTTCTAGAAAATTACGATTGTTTTATTTATTGCATTTCCGTGAAGAAGATTTTGAATCTTGAATGAGAGGAAATTACTTCTATCAGCTTTGGAATTACCTGTTGGGTTGGAAGTCGAAGCTTGCTCATGACAAATTATAAGATTCGCATACAGTACCGGACATCTAAAGAGGGGAATCACGTGTGCAGAGGTAACTTCTTCAATATAGGGAGTTTGGGCCTGAAATTTTTTATATACACTCACGAAACATATACGCATTGCTTAGGAGGGGTCCGCAACCGTTTCACGATGAAACCGTGAAACGCAAAAATTCCCACCTGGGATTCGAACCCGCGACCTACCCCCCTGTTCGAGATAGAGCTCGTAGAGGGTGGAAAAATAGACAGAAATAACACAACAAGCGCTAGAAAACTTCAGATTCTGAAGTTCTGAAGTTCAGAATGGCATAATAAATAATCTACCGTTACTCCCACTATGAAAGCCAGTCAGGAATCGGCTGAATCGCATGCCACTACCGTGCGAAGCGCCTCGGACGCTGCCGAGGACCTAACTTGGCGCGCCAAGAAGCAGGTTGAGGATTTGGGGAAGAAAAGGAGGCGTTCTGATCGTCTGAAGGTTAAAGAAGACAAAGGAGGAGCGCAGACAGAATCTGAGCATGAACACGGCTATCACACAAGGCTTAACCCTCTAACTCCTGGTCGATTACGGAGCGCGGGGCACCCGAAGAAGAAGAAGGGCCAGCAGAAAAGGAAGAAGACCTCCCTCACTCGGAGAAAGGGACAGCGACGAGCAAGCGCTGCTGAGACCCAGCTGACTGAGACGAGGATAGAAGCACAGAAGGAGCGAGCCAAATTGATAGAAGACCAGTTGGAGCGAGATAATCCACTGGACGAGATGTCCTGGGACTTGAAGAAGCGGATTGCCGTCTACCTGGTGCTGCGCAATTGCTACGTACTCGAGCCGGGGTGTAGCAAGGTACAGGCAGAAGCCGTTGTGTCTAGACTGCTTGGTGTTAGTTCGAAGAGTCTTGCTGCGTGGACCAGAGACTATGAGGTCAACTTCGAGATTGCAGAGAGTAAGCGTGGGAAGCACTCTAAAACCTTCTCCCCGATGTACGAGGAGAATTTCGCGGGCTTTCGCGATAACTTGGTCAGCTACATCAAGGAGAATTCGGTGGGTCCACCAGGCACGGCTAATTTGACCGTGAACGCGGTCAAAGACTGGGTCAATACAGAGCTGCAGCTAGTGGGAAACGACTGCTACTCGGAACGGACCATCTGCCGATGGCTGCATTATCTCGGTTTCGAGTTATTGACTGTGAAAAAGACTCTTTATGTAGACGGACACGAGAGGCCGGATGTCGTAGCTGACCGGATGCGTCTAGGCAAGGAGTTGGAGGAAGTGGGTGACCGGTTACTCACAATCGATGATGACACTCTTGAGATCATGGACAACCCTCATGCTACTCACGTGCTTATCTCCCAGGACGAGAAGATCCACCACAGCAATGACAAGCAAAAGCGCTATTGGAGTGACAAGTCGTTCACTGTGCTTCCCAGCAAGCCTCTCGGAAGGACTGTGATGACTTCTGACTTCCTGTCAGAGATATATGCTTTCGTCAAGTATGCTCATACAGAGCCTTTGGTACCTAATCAACGAGCAGGGTCTGTTATCGACGTATCCACGGAGGGCTACTACAACAACTCCCGGTGTTTGGTCGATTTCGAAGAGTGCAGCGAGGCTGTGCGTTCTTTGTCAGAGGTGTAATGCTTGAGAACTGCGAGGACTTCCAGGCTCAGAGAACCTTGCTCGAGGAGCAGGCGCTAGCCCGAGGTGACCGAGTCATATTCGGGGTGAAATTCCACCCTGAGTTGGCTCCCATTGAAGCCGCCTATAGGAGCATTGCCAAGTCCCTGCGAGTCACCAATGCGATTGGTTCATCAGCTGGTTTCAAGGAGCGGGTTGAGGCAGCAAACGACTGCGCGGATTTAACCCTGAAGCTCATCCGCAAGTACTTTCGCTCCAGCAGAGAGTACTTGCGCCACTACGTGGAGGGGAAGAGTATGGCAGAGATAGAGATGCTTAGGAAGGAGAGGAGGAAACATCGTGGGGCATCCCCGACGGTACCTCAGTGCCTGGAAGACCTCTCAAAGCCCAGCTACAGCAGAAATCGCTTCGGGTAGGAGCCTTATCATCTGTCAATCGCACAAATATCCATCGTTGTTGAGGTATTGTAACACGTAAGGCTACGATAGGTTTGCTTTGAGGTATTCTAGGTAATTTTTCGGCCCACGTATGTAGGTCGCGGGTTCGAATCCCAGGTGGGAATTTTTGCGTTTCACGGTTTCATCGTGAAACGGTTGCGGACCCCTCCTAAGCAATGCGTATATGTTTCGTGAGTGTATATAAAAAATTTCAGGCCCAAACTCCCTATATTGAAGAAGTTACCCCTGCACACGTGATTCCCCTCTTTAGATGTCCGGTACTGTAGCTCAGGCGTCTTGATCATCATCCTCGAGGTGATTGGCGGAGTATACACCATAGGAAGCTCGAAACTTTCGAGTCGAAAGTGAATGCAACATATTGGGCGTAGAGTACCTACGTGCGACTGCTGAGTGGTCGACCACCACCACCCAGGGACGGATTTTCTGAAATGACCCCTGTAGTGCTGCAGGTTACGCGCGGCGGTGAGCCTCCCTATGATGACTCGCAGAACTCTCAGGAGCAACCTTCATACCACAGGTTGACTTCCCGACCCGCAACGCATGGGGGGTAACATGACTCTTAGATATTCCTTCCTTCACTTTCCTACCACGCACCTTCTTTATCATATCCGTGTCACGGTTACGTGGCACATCCGTAGACTTTCCTGATCGCGTAACAACCATTCCGAACTCAGATAACTCAAAGCCTAGCTCAGTTGATATATATCGATAATCCGTAGCGACAACCTTTATTCCTCGATGACTCAAAAACCCCAAATCTATAGGGATTCGCAAAGCCATAGCGAATGATCCTGTGCTCAGCATAGTGCAACCATTGGTCACAAACCATAGCAACACAATGGCGACCATACTATCCATATCGTCCTACAATCGATATGGATCCCTAGCAACTGCTGTTCACACGAAGCAACAACAGAAGAACAGAAGTCACAGTAAAACCGTGCGACCAACAAAGTGCGCAGCACGCATGCACAACAAGTAGCGCTCGCCTACGACCATAATCATCGATAGTCATCATCAACATCATCACCATAGTCCTTGATGATACCGTACATCATCAGTAAAACCCTCAGAGTCATAACCCGCGCAATACGGACGCGCGCATTGCCCGCGTAAAATCAACGATTTTACAATAGCTAGATCAATAGCTTAGCACTTCACATATACATTAACGACCATAAAAGATGACGAAGACTAGAAAGAAGGCAACAATACGAGCACCATAATAAGAACACTAGTCAGAGCTACTAGAACTATCATCATCATCACTGCTGCTGCTCGAACCTTCATCCTTCTTAGACTTCGACTTCCTCTTCTTATCCTTCTTCTTCTTCGAACTAGTAGACTCAGACTTATCCTTGGACTTAGAAGTAGACTTGGAATCACTGACATCAACGTCCTTCTGCTCTCTAGCACCAGCACCAACAGGAGTGTTCCATACTGGAGTAGACAACAATGGAGACCTCTCAAACTTAGGCTCAGGAACATCCTCACCAGCATCCTTAGAGCACGAAGAACCACCAACACCGGGCTCGTCAGTGTAATCATTCCAATCCTTCTTACCGGAATCATACCAGTTGGACCAATCCTTCCAGTCCTTCTGGTTATCATCCTTCCAGTTAGACCAATTGGAAGCATTCTTACCATAGTCGCCTTGAGAAGGTGGTGTACTTGACCAATTAGAGTGAGCATTCGCTACCGTCGAACCCTTGGGCTTCCTCTCAACCGACTTCAAAATACCATCGTTGCTGCCACTTGCCTCCCAGGCAGTCTCGGCATTATCAACAGTATCATCCTTAGCAACAGAAGGGTTAAGACCAAGACAATAGCGACCTTCAATGCGAGAAATAGCATCAAAGAAACACTCATCATAATCACCTTCAACCAAATAATATTGAAAGAACGGCTCGAACTTCTTGAACGCTTGGTAAGCTATACCATCAAACTTCATAAGAATCCGTCTCCTCATCCATAAAGTCCGAGATAATCTGAACTGACCAAATGCGCGAGATTACCAGCGCAATGGCTCCTGACCACATAGTAGCCGTAAATAGACCATAATAATGACGAAATACAGATCCAACTGCTACGGTCTACATAACAATAGAGCATAGGGGCAGTAGAGCACCTTAACAGTAAAGACTATAGAAAGACCTTAGCAACGGGGAACTTGAACATCATGCAGCAACTGCAACATCTCTCGACTCCTTCTACGAGTCCACTTCTAATCCGTGGGACTAACATAGACCATACCGTCGAGTTGCACCGTAATGATGTCCACATCAGTAGCCTTCTTAAGCTCTATGCAACCACCAAGAAGCTCAATCCTCATAGGCTGCACTAACACAGAGCCATCATCAGTTCCCTCGTCACCTTCGAGAACAGTTGCCAACCCGTTGTACTCGTGGTCGACCACAATAACAACCGCACCGGATGGAGGAACCTTAGACATGAACCTCCCGAACTCATAACCTTCTCCGATGCCCAACTGTTCCCTCAGTCTTGAAAGATCCACCGTATCATCATCCTCTAGGTCCTCATCCTCAGAAGGAACACCTTCCTCCGAAGAACCAGCGGAAAGGATATCTGGTGGCAGCAGTCCATCCTCAGGCTGTTGTATCTCTTCCTCGGAAGGAACAACACCTGGAGGAAATAACCCTTCCGACTCTGACGTACCTCCAACCCTCCCTGATTCTCGAACCATCTTCTCCAACTCCGACCTTCTTCTAGCATGTCGAAGCAACCGTAAGTCATCCATCTCAGTTCCAGGGCGAAGGGTCATATCCTTTATAGCACCATCAGAGTCAAGAAAGACACGTCTCCCCTCTCGAAGATACCCGTAAATAACTCCTTGCAACGCCGAAGCGTGCTTAACGTTCTTAAGCGGGTAAACCTCAGAGAGACCGTAACCTTCAGGAACTTCTAAGCTCCTTCCATCCTCACTCACAACAACTCCCCCTACAACTTCTAGAATAATACCGGGGGTTATCCCTACCATCGCAGTACCGTTGAGTGAGGTGACCGTCGAAGGGCCAGACCATATAACATCAAGGTGGTGACCGATACGGTTAGCAGGACACTTGGAGGTGAACACTATATCAAACAACTTAGGGTCGTACCTTCGATCCTCAGTCACAGCCATACGCTCAAGATTCCTCTCCTGACGCATGCGCCACAACTCTAAGTACTCCCTCATAGTGACCAAATAATCCTCCCTGCTATTCTCCATCAAGGGTATACTATCCTTGACAAAGCTGAGGAGATCCGTATCAAAATACTTAACCTTCAACTCGTCCCAGTCGATGTCGTCGTCTCCGTCACCACGCTCCCCGGGAGCCCTTATTCCATAAGTGAAATGTAGCTCCGCAGGACTCACATTCGCCCACATCCTAGGCGTGATGTTATATGCTCTCACAGCTAGCTGGTAGTCTTCAACATACGAACCCTCGGCTCGGTCCATAGAAACCCTAAGTGCTCTCGTCACTTCGACGAAATCCTTATGAGCCCTTTCCCAAAAACTCAGGAACTGGGCATATCCAGGCAGGGTATAGTACCGAACACCGTGCTTCGCCAAGACTACCTTCACATCCTTACGCATAAGATGCACCCTATCTCTATCCGTGATAAGAACCCTAGGGGCTCCATGTTCACAGAATATAGAGTGAAACACCTTAGCAACCGTTTTGGGTTTGGAATCCTTCAGCGGCCGTGCACACGTAAAGCCAGAGACATGATCGTGCACCAACAACAAGTAGTGCTCCTCCTCATCGTCTCCTTGAGAATCACCTCTACGTCCGTACGGTCCGGCCAAATCCGCACCCACTACCTGCCACAGTCCTTTAGTGAGTAATCCCTGAACGTGGGTAGTCACATAATCCAGACTGCGCGCAGCTCTAGCCTTCAAGCAGGGGATGCAAGACCTTAAAGTAGCCCTCACCAACCGCTTAAGACCCTTTCTTGAGTACCGCAACTTCAACTTGCCGTACACCCGAGGGATCCCTAGATGACTGTAAATGTAGTGGTATATAGCCGCCAGTAATCTAACCATACGATCAGAATACCCGGACTCACCTAAATACAGTACACCCGTATCTTGTTCCCTCTCAGTCTCATCAGGGTCACTAGGCTTGCGGTGGATAAGACCATCTTGATCTAGGTAGCAAATCCTACCCAGTCTCTGCAACTTAGTCGCATCCATCCCCAACTGGCCTTTCGTAATATCACCATTTAGGTATAGCTTAAACCGTCGAAGATTATCGTCAGAACTCTGGCACCGTCGAACACATGCCGCAACACACCGTTCAAAGTCAACGTCGTTGAGAATACCTTCCTCATAAGGCCCATCAGGTGCGGCGTACCTCTCAAGCGCCTTAAGTTCATCAACCTCTTCGTCACTATAACCTTCGAAACTCGGCAAGTCTATACCATCAACATTAAGCGCCATGACCTTTATACAACCCTCTTCGGACTCATCCGTATCACCTGGAACCGGCTCTGGTCCCTCTCGGTAGTCATAGACCACACATCGAGACCGTAAGCTAGCCTCAACTTCCTTGGCGACAATCCCTCGTCCAAAGTCCAGCTTAGCCCTAGTAATGGAGTCAGCGAAGTTAAGCTCAGACGGTATGTGCCTAATGACGCAGTCAAGCTCTTTGCACATCTCCCTAATCTGACTCAACCTTCGACGTTCCGGAGCTGGAAGACGCTTATCATTTGACTCCTTACGTAACCTGTAGATAGTAATCTCACTATCACACAGTAACACCAAGGGCCTTGCCGTATACCGTGGGGTTAGGTCCTGTAGCGGCGCTTGTAACGGCTGCAAGAACGTCCTTACCGGTAGGTAGCTGGACGCAGCCTTAACAATCTTCATACCTTGGTACACTCCGACTAATTCCTTACGTGGTATGGACCATGTGGCTTGGGTACCGGGAAATAACCCTCCCCTCGCCATGACCATAACCGGAAGGTAGTCACCTGTGCACCTTATATCAACACCCCAGGCATCGTTGGAAGCATCCGTGGACACTATAATACTCTCATTCCCAAGGTCGACGAACCGTTGAGTCCTCATCGTAGAGACTATCTCCTCTACCTGTCGAACCCATTGCTTCAACCGTTCTACGAGGTCAACCTTCAGAACACTTGTCCACTCCTTACACACCGCACAAATATCTCGCCAGAGAAAACGTCCAGCAATGTCCACTTCCAACAGCAATCCCATGGGGTCATACAACGAAGACAATATAGCGCATGCCCTCCTCTTATCGCACCTATCTGTGGGCATATACCCTGAGAAGGCACATTTAAATTCATCCTTATCGAGGGCCAGCGTGTAGCCGAGTACATGACCTTCAGGGGAATCCGGCTTATCATGACCACCATGACAAGTCCTTAGATCCTTAAGAGGATCCGTAATCAACCCATGTCCCTTGAAGATGTAACTCGCGAAATCTCTACACGACTGCGCTTCCTTAGCTGTGTCCCCGCCGAAGAACAGGTCGTCCACGAACTTCTCAAACTTCATACCAATGGGCAGTGGTGGTCCATCTAGAACATATCGTACTCCTTCTTCCGTAGGGAATAGAAGGACCTTAAACACCATCTCGCCGTTGAGAACGTCCGCGTCTATCAACCCTTTTAAGTCCTCCGGAACCAACCTTACCAACTGCGATATCTCACCGGTAATATCATATGAGCAAGCCTCAAGCATGCTCGGTGCAGTAGTACTTCCGAAGGAGATCCTTTCCCAGAGAACCGTATATGGCCCTATACATGTATAGGAAGTGTACGGTATATCCGGTAAGGAAGCAACCATTTGACAGAATGCCTTTGACACATCGGACCCAATCAAATGGCGAAACCCTCTAACGTGAAGAAGAGCCCCTAGAAGATTATTCTGGGACCTTCCACCCTTATAGCAGAACTTATTCAGTTCCCTGAAGTCTAGGACAATCCGGCAGGGGGTAGTAACATGGCTATCCCTAAACACCGGGTGAGCCGGCGTAAAATGCCTTGGTAGGGTTACCACTGATCCCTCCAGAACACTGTCCTTAACCAGCAACTCCCACACCTTCTGACACTCTGTGGCCGTAGGTACCATCCGAAACTGGTCGACCCTATTATCCTTGACAATACCGCAGAACCCTCTCTCAATATACTGATTGAGGGCCTTATCAAAGGAAGCCTTCTGAACGTCATTCAACCTATCAAAAGACTTTGCACCTCTCTCTGCCGCATGCCGATAATTCATCTTAGGTCGATCATCATTAATCCATGGCACACTAACAATCGGCCTTCCAAGCACGGCTCCACCATCATAACACCATTGCCTTTGTAGGGCTTCCCACGGCGGCTTGGTGTCTGGTGAGACTCCTTTGTCATCATCCGTGTCATTAAGAGTGTCAATATCATCTTCAGCTGACCCACTAGGTGTGCCGTCATGACACTCCTTAATCTGTAGTTGCCCGCGTTGCCCGCGTTGGCAATTTTCGATTGGGTCACCTTCCTGTGGGAGTAAAGAACCAACTTGTCGCTGTTGTGAACCTCGAGAACTATCACCTTTTTGTTGTGGGGGTCGTGAACCCTTCATCTCCTTATTATCCTTATTAGAGTCCCTGTCCACGCGTTCGTCGTCCTGGGGGCCAGCAAAGCATACCATCTTGGTGAAATCACCGGTCTCCTTAGACGATCCTTGATCAGGGAATCTTGCCCAATACCACGGAGATATCGGATCCTCGAACTTCTCCACTGTTATTAGACCCTTGTCGATCCTTTGGGTTCCATCCTCTTCCACCAACTGATTAATAATGTGCACCTGATAATTCACCATAATTTCATTGGTTGGATGTTCCCAGCCTTGAAATATCTCCTCGGGGAAGTACTCGACCTTATCGGAAAACTTCACTCTCCCCTTAACCTTAGTATCCTCAGTAGGTGCCACGTTGGTGTGGATGCGAGTTCCCTTAGGAGTAACATGGATCGACGTCTTCAACTTAGCCAATGTTGGACATCCGAGTAGTAACGGAACAGTTAAACAGTCATCCGTGACTATGAACTGATCCTTAATAGAAATATTAGGGGTAGCAACTCGTAAAGTAACCGCTCCAAATATCTTCAATCTACCTCCATCTGCTACACTTATGGAAGGGGTAACCGTGGTATCAATATCACCATCTACGCCCAAATCCTCCAGAGTAGATAAGGTGACCAGCGATAACTCGGCTCCGGTATCGAAAAGTGCGGCAATAGTCTTGCCTTCAACCTCTACATCCCCTACAACCATAGCCATTCTCTCCTTACAAGATAAATTTAAATGATAATGCTCCCCTAATACCATCGCACATCTCTCACTTCCCTCATCCTCTGCGACCTTACGGCCGAGCATAAATACCTTGAACGGAGAATAGGTTGCACAGTGTACCTTGGCCTTATTTGGGCGACTGCCCCGCATCGGGGATGGACTCCTTGAGGATGCAGGTACCTTACTCTTCCCTCTACATACATATGCCAAATGACCAGTCAACCCACATCTCGCACACGTAGCCTTCTCCACTTGGATCTTGCAGTCGTCGAGCTTATGCCCTGGACTGCCACACCTTAGACACCTCTCATCCAAGTCCTTTGGTTCATCAGCCGTGCAGCGCTTGGCGGAATGGCCCTTGCCAAGACAGCGATAACACTTAAATTCTGCCTTATCCTGCCCTATGGCATAAACATGGCATTTATTCATACCCTCTGTCGAATCCTCACTATCCGACGCATGTAGAAGAGCCTGCACAAACCTCGATCCTTTCTTCTCCTGGCTGAAGCTCCTAAACCGCCTTCTCCCTCCGGACTCATAACCACTTCCCGTAATGTAGTCTTCATCCATCATCTTCGCAATTTGGTACATACGCCTATGCTTCGTCAACACCTTATCCCTAAAGCATTGATAGCTCACCTTAGGGTCCGACACATACTCATCCAGCTTGGATCGCAGTTCCTTATCCACCAAGCCCGTATATAATTTCCATTTAAGCATATACTCCAAGGGTGGAGCACCCAAGTGGTATAGCTCCGTAGATAATCTCTCGAGCTTCTTCACGTACCGATGAACTGAATCCTTCCCCTGCGTGCACAGCTGAAATGCCTTATTTGCACGCTGCAAATGCTCATCAGTATCATACAATCTTCTGAACCGCTTGCATATCCTTTCTAGATGATGGGCGTATGACCTATAACATCTGTGTGGGGGTCCATCTCTATCCGTAACCTTATCCCACACATCCGAATCAGTATGATGCTTTAGCCACAGATATTGAACCACCTCGGAGTGACCCTCAGTAGTCTTTTCCATTTCTCCAATCCATGTCGTACCGGATCTCGTATCCTCACCACCACCATATCTCCTTGCTGGCCTTAACTTCAGGGCCATTTGCTCCGCAGAGTCAAATTCCTTGTGGTGGACCTTAGTCCGGCATTCCCTTGTGGCACACACATCACACTTTCGGGAGGATCGAACTGCCCTACGTACTGGTTGGAAGTGTCCTCCTCCTGTGAGGCGATGTCTTACACCGCGGTCGCTATCCTCTGAATCCGTTTGCCTAGCCACTCTCCTTACTCTCCTCCTATCATCACCGCTATCGGAATCCGATGAATCCGATGATGACGGATCACTCGAGGGTGACCTTCTCCTGCGACTCGCGCGTCCCCGACGTCTACCTCTTCTCGAACCTTCACTTCCACTCCCAGAGCTCCCATCATAGGGGTCGTAACGCTTTCCTCCCTCTCCATATTCCGACCTTCCCCCCGCAGCGCTCCTAGACCTCCTACCATTAGTCTTCCCATCTTCTTCCTTTTCATCCCTCTTGCTTCCGCGCTGCCGTGAGTTTGTCGAATCATGGAGTCCTTGTTGCCCGCGTTGATCACCATCTCCATCCTTGGGGGAATCCATACTGGTACCCCTATCAACGCGTTGGTCCTTGTTGAATTGACCTTCTCCCTGAGCGTCCCCAGGGGGAACGGGTGTAGTTGACAAGGGTGGCACGTAGGAGCCTTTGTCATCCTTGTCTTCTACCCTTGCACCTGAATACTGAGAAGACTGGCTCCATCTAGCCACCTGCGGTGACCGTTGTGGAGGTACAGTATCTCCTAATTTTAAATCCGGTTCTTGACCGTGTTTATCCTTTTCTGCTTGCACATAGACAGTTGAATTAGAGGAACTGGAGGAACTACCTCCCGGTCCTTGTGTAACAGTGTGGCATAGTAGAGGTCTTGGTGGAACCGTAGACAGTATCATTTCGCAGTTAATAATCTTACAACGCGTCTGCTCAGCATTCCCTTCATAACCATCCTTCAACTCTGAATCCAAATCGCCATATGGGGTATGGCCTGCGTTTTCGGATGCTCGAGTATCCTTTAATCCATCAACCTCCGAGTCGCAAACTCCGGTCTCATAATAACCGCTCAGAGGGGGAGAATCGGGACCATATCTCTCGAGGAAATATACGATACCACCATCCCGACAGCAAATCCAGCACGACCGGTCGTGGCACCATATCTTAGGATGGGGTTCCATGGGGCCGTGATGCTTCAAACTTCGCACCCCGGGATTGCCATGTACCTCTATCTCCATCCCGCAATGTCCTCCTTCGGACAACACTCCTAGTGGAAGACCCTCAACCCTTTGAGGCTTCCCGAGCTGATCCCTCTCCTCCGGGGCTAACCTTCTCAGACGGGCCTCGATACCCTCTTCAACTTCGACGGCATCCCTATATCCCCGATCCGGTTCCCCACTTACTGTAGAAATACAATAGTCCTTTAACCCTTCAACCTTCGGGCGAACTATCGCATCCTCCGTCCTTCGAGCATCCGTCGCTTGTTCATCACTCAAGCTCGCTAGGTTTGGTACATTGTCACCGCTTTCAATGAGGCTACGCCCGCAGGCGCCATCAGCGGGTTTGACAAGGCAGGGACGCGCCGACCAACGGCTCCCATCTATTAACGGTAACCTCGGACCTGTTCCAAGTGCAAAGGTTGGGGAACTACCTTGCATCTGTACCCTAACTAGCCTTCCGATGGGCGTGACACCCTCGCAGATGGCGTCGAGTGGTTGCCCGTTTCCACCGGGAGAACCTTCACAGGCCTTGTCTAGAATGCACCGTAAAGGCCCTAAGGAGTTGGGGAACTTGGCGGGCACGCAGCCAAACTCCTGGTGTGCTCGGGAGTACTGGCCTTGTCCATCTGACCGTACCCTGGACCTATGGCTCCTTGCCCAACGCCCGGTCCACAGTGAGATCAACGGGACGATACAGGCGCTAGCATTCCCTTCCAAACCACGGAGGGGAGTGCCCTGAGTTACAAGAGCGCGAGAAGTGGTGTTAACTACTACCTTTGATGAACCATCCTGTAGTTCACCACCGCTATCCATCCTTCCGGCACCCTCTAACGGCACCATAACGGCTTCATCCACAGTGTTCCCTGCAGATACGTTAGCCATAAATGCCAGGCACCATAACCATTCACAGGAACCCCTTGGTAGCCCCATATCCACCATAAGATCCCTTACTTCGGATAGTCTCGCATTCACGATCACGGGTGCATCACCGTGTCGCCGCCCTTGCTCCTCTGGATCATCAATGATGTCATCTATATCATCCATAGGTTGGGGGAGCTTCACTCCGGAACTTACCAATGAACCGGGTAGCCTCTGAGCCTCTCCAGAGTCCGTAACGTTGTTAGGTTCACTCCCGTTATTACCATCACACTCCATCTCTCTTTCCAACACGATCTCAGTCGATGTTGTCTCCACCATAGGCCTTTCATCTTGAGATAACTCTCCACTCATATCCGTAGGTCCATGATAGAGAACAATCCCGGTAGAATACGCGCGGCGGTGAGCCTCCCTATGATGACTCGCAGAACTCTCAGGAGCAACCTTCATACCACAGGTTGACTTCCCGACCCGCAACGCATGGGGGGTAACATGACTCTTAGATATTCCTTCCTTCACTTTCCTACCACGCACCTTCTTTATCATATCCGTGTCACGGTTACGTGGCACATCCGTAGACTTTCCTGATCGCGTAACAACCATTCCGAACTCAGATAACTCAAAGCCTAGCTCAGTTGATATATATCGATAATCCGTAGCGACAACCTTTATTCCTCGATGACTCAAAAACCCCAAATCTATAGGGATTCGCAAAGCCATAGCGAATGATCCTGTGCTCAGCATAGTGCAACCATTGGTCACAAACCATAGCAACACAATGGCGACCATACTATCCATATCGTCCTACAATCGATATGGATCCCTAGCAACTGCTGTTCACACGAAGCAACAACAGAAGAACTGTTCTTCAAGAACAGAAGTCACAGTAAAACCGTGCGACCAACAAAGTGCGCAGCACGCATGCACAACAAGTAGCGCTCGCCTACGACCATAATCATCGGTAGTCATCATCAACATCATCACCATAGTCCTTGATGATACCGTACATCATCAGTAAAACCCTCAGAGTCATAACCCGCGCAATACGGACGCGCGCAAGGTGCACAAGGTGCAGCTCAACTAATAGTCCAATCGCTGTCACCTATGGAACCTGAGGTCAGCTCGACGCTAGGTGATGACTTTATCAGACTTATTATTGATAGAATCTCAGGATTCCACTTCACCATTGACCTGAGCCCCCTAGTGGTTAACAACCCCTCCTTGCTACTCAGGACTTCTCACGTGAATCGGATACTTAGGCACGGGCCGCCCGGTTAGTGTAGTGGCCAATCGAGTCAAGTAATCGATCCAGTGGATCGATGTGGCACACGCACTGTAACACAGTAGTAGGACTTGGTAGTAATCGTAGCGGCGTTCCGACATCGCAGAGACGAGAAGGGGGCGTAGATGGATGGAAAGTGGGGAGGAGGGAATTTTTACCGCCACTCAGTCACCACCCGTTGGATGATCGTCGAGTTCGGTATAGTCGGTCTAGCTTCGCATACTCCGAATGAGTATCACTCCCACGCCACGTTGAGGCGCCATGCGGGAGGCACGCAACGCGATGTGGCACAGGTATCCGCACTTCAGCAATGCCAGGCGAGCGAAAATATAACCTGCGCTGTTCGCTCACTTGCAATCTTACTCAAACTTCTATTTCCTCAACGACTTCTTGTTGGTCATCGTCCATTGATTGTGATGTTTTACTACTACTTTTCAGCTTCCCTTTTCTTACCTCCACCATGAGTGCTCAGGGGATGCCTCCGCACTTGCTGGCGCTCTTTTGCCCGAGGCCGCCGCAAGCGTATGAGAAGCCGCAGATACGCAAGGCGCCGGTGACTGCTCATCACTTGACAGGTGAGGGGCTCGATCTTGACCTATTTTGTATCTTTCAAGGTGAAACTCAAGATATTTCTGAGATCAGAAAGGGATATTGAAGGATTGAAAATGATTCTATTCCGTTTCTTACCGTCTGCAACCTTGGATGCCCTAGCGAGACTCAATGCTGCAATGCGACCTTCTCTGCATCCTGCACGCTTCAACCTTAGGTATTCCGAGTCACTCGCTCTTATCAGGTTTGGCGGATTTTGTCGACTCCTTCGAAGGTGGTGAGCCGCCAGAACGTGAGCACAACGAGACGCCTTTGGAACGGAAGAAACGGAAAGCTAAGGAGAAGAAGGAAAAGTACTACGCGGGGATCGATCGCGGGACCTCTCTTGAGAGAGTCGAAACACTTATCCTAGTCGATCAATCGAGCGCTCACCATCGTGAGAGTGTCAAATTCCCTCGTCTCTCTCCGCGGGAGGCTCTTTCGAATTTTATTGCCACCGGCCGACGCCCACGGATACGTTTGATAGAATCGCAATCGGGAGAGTTGAACCAACTGAACTCTTCTTGTCGAGTATCTTTACGTTACGTAAATTACACACCCGACCTCGCCCGCCTTCACCCGTTATCGAGTTTGGATTCCTCGGTGGAACACCGGACGTTGTAGATGAGCCGTCGCTCTCTCGCGAGTCATTATCGTAATCGAAACTTGGTATCTTATGTCGACCCGCGGTTAACGCGGAATTGCTCCTGTTGTCGACTGCAAGATGCAGTTTCGTCCCTTCCCGATCTGGTTCGGAATGTGAGCGAGCGAGAGGCTGCTGAGTCGACGTGGTTCTTTGGGCTGCAATCGTGAGATCTCAAATTAGTTGCGAAAAAGTTGGTATTGGCGTCCTGTGGACACTTTTTGTCCTATAAAACGCGAGCTGTAAGTAGCCCGATACTACACCGGGTCAGCCATCGGTCCTGTTGTGGCTGATTCCCGCTAGCCTGATCGAGGCTGGGAAGCAGAAAATTGAAACTTCTAGGTCGGAGTTGCTGTCAATGACGGCGAGAAACTATTGGTTTAGCAGACTGGTGCAAGGGTGCTGACTTAATTTTTGTTGATTTTGTGATATGCCCGGTGGCGGGATTGAACCGGGGTCGTTGGGTGGAGAGTGAATTCCTCTTCAGATACGAGGAGTTGATTGAACGTCTACGAGCGGACTATAAGCCTCAGAATAATGATAAAGTAACCGGGGGGATTCGAACCGGGGACCTATCTTGAAATCTTCGCTGTGCGCAAGAAGATTCTCCATTTTGTCAGGTATCTGGGGATCCCTTCAAAACTCTCTTCGTTGCGAGAGTCGCGTATGAGACGACGGAGAAGCAACTGCAGCATATCTTTGGGGAATATGGTCCGATACGAAAGGTAAGATTCTTCGCTGTGCGCAAAGATACTCACCTGGTTACACTTCTCGGGACATATCTTTGAGGTTGAGCTGGCGTGTGATCGAGATGAAAGATATACGACTGGTCCAATTTTGTGGCGCGCGGTAATTTTTGGTATCTTCAGGTTACCATCGTCCATGATAAGGAAGGTAGAAGTCGCGGATATGCTTTTATCGAATATGACAACGAAGGCAGCCTCAAGCAAGCTTACAAAAACGTACGTCGCGCGCCACGAAATTCCCCTCTATTTTTCGTTACCGTCAGGCCGATGGTATCAAAATCGACGGGCGCCGAGTGCTGGTTGATGTAGAGCGAGGCAGGACAGTTTCGGGATGGATACCTCGCCGGATGGGCGGTGGACGGGGAAGTGGAAGGTGATAGAAGAGGGCGGGGTTTGGTTGCGTATGATTGTTGTCGCCGAGGTTGTCAATGATAAGCATCAAAGTACTTTAGCTTATTAAAGTATTTTAGAGTATCTTTGTAATCAGCATGGGGTTCATCATGCTCGATTCGATATTGGCGACTTGATAAGGGGATTTGGTAGTTTCATGTGAGATAGGCTGGTCGAATGTATTTTTCCGAAATTTTTTTCCGGATTTTCGGAAAATTTTACTGAATTTTACTTACAATGGCTGCTGTGTGGCAGCGATGAAATTACGAGTAAGATACTAGTATCATTAGTCTCCTGAGCTCAAACTGTGAAGGTCGAGCATGGAAGATATTTCTTCAGGATTGCCAAACCGAAGTCCAAGAAGGGTCCGCCGGGCGGTCCTCCGCCATCACCATTTGGTCCGCCCGAATGGGACTCCGGGTACCCGCCCAGGATGTCGTCCTGGGGTAAGGGGAAAGGTGGTATGATGTTTGATGATGGGTATGGCAAAGGAAAGGGGAAAGGAAAGGGAGGACCCCCACCGAGATGGGGCATGGACGACTTTGGGAAGGGCAGAAAGGGGTAATAGATTACGAGATTTGGTGGAAATGTGGTATCGTTAATAACGGAAATGTAGCAGGAGTATGTTAGCTTGGCTCTTGTATTACACAAACCGCGGCATTTTTCTGAGCTGACGTTTTTGCTCTTTACGGAGAGGTCGCTGTCATCCGTCATTTCTTGTGCGTGGAAGAGATAATTTTTACGGGTGTTTGCACGGAATTTCGCCGCTGTCGTTCGACGGCCTGAGCGATTCAATCGCAACTGTGAGGTCGTCTCCTGGAGGCTCGAGTCTTCGTTGGTTGGATTGTCTTGGGAGAAGGAGAAAATTGACAGCGTGAATTACGAGGGATGAGCGTTTATTTGTGAGAGAAATTTTCACAAAAATTGGGTGAAGTTGTCCCAACTTAGATGATGATTTCGCTCAGATACGGTGGACCACCTCCGTACGAGTCCAGCTGGGGCAAGGGTAAAGGAAAGGGATCTAGGTGAGTGGATGTTGGTCAATCTTGCAATCTTGCAATTCCTCAACGATCAGGTATGATGATGGTGGCCCGCCCCCTCACAGGCCGTTTGATGAGTTCGGTCCTCGCGTGAGAGATCGTGATAGAGATCGTGCTAGGGCTAGGGACGAGGATGCTGGGGAATCGCGGTGAGTTAAATATGGAAAAATGTCGCTGGGAGGATTCGAACCGGGGACCTTGTATGACAGCACTGAGTTTGGTATCTTTTACTTCGAGGTTGACCTATGGGGAAGAGCATCTTACGGATGCAAATCTTCGTTCAGAATCTAGTCACTGTTCTGGTTCGTGCCTCTCGCTAGAAAGGCGAATGCCGACGATAATTTTCGCGTATCTTTCTGGTCCCTTTCGGATCATGTCCGACCTGTGTGGTATCGATTCGAGCTTCCACACAGTAAAACGGAAGAATCAGGGTTTTTCAGGTTTTCTGTTGTTTTTTCGCTAGACTAGACAGGCTGATTATGATGGGATTTTTCGAGTGTATTTTCTCTTCAGTCGTGACCGCGATAGAGACCGCGAGCGTCGAGAGCCCCGAAGGAACAGATCGCGCAGCCGCGAGCGTCGACGTCATCATCACCATCACGATGAAGATTGAATGATAGATTTATGGGTAGCTTCTCAGGCCGAGGGTGTTGTGTTGATCGAGAGTATCTTAGGTTGATCATGGGAAGATAAGGGGTAGGTCGAGTAGCGGGCAAATGGATTCTTCCTTTCTACGATAGGCTAGAGTTGATCCTGGATCGTTGGATTTGAGATTGAGAGAACACAGGCTCGTTTACAGACGATCCTATCGAATATAGTCATAGAGTATCTTAGGTTGATCATGGGAAGATATGAGTGAGGCTACTTGCCG